>CAHIKZ030000750.1:137500-190000 GCA_903632075.3 Acanthosepion pharaonis | reverse complement strand
TCCCTCTTGGTTTTGGGGGTAAGAGTAGAGCTTTATCCTTTGTTTCCTGTTTAGAACTGGGTTTTCCAATTCCGTCTAAAGTCTTCTCACTCCCAGTAGCCCCTGGCATTTTAATGGCATTATCTCCTTCCTTGGGATGAATTGATTTAAAAATAAATTGAGTAATCTTTTATTTGGATTAGTAAGGGAAGTAGGTTCATGCCTTTTGAAAAGGAACCAGTGAAAAATTGAAACAAACTACCAAAGTTAGAATTTGAACTAGTTTCAGATTTTCTGCTGCTAATTGTTTAGTCTACACTATACTATCATACCTTCACTAATGAACACATATACACACATAAAAATAAGAGTACAAAAATAGACATATATATACATTTATACATATGTAATTGAACACATTGTTTCAGGATCGTACGCCTCATGTATACACCTGTTTATGAACATGTCTCTATTCATCAGAAAACAATTATTGATAATGGTTGTTCAATTTGAATAATTACAAACTCATCAAATACATTTTTCACTTAAGAAAGATTTAAGGGCTTCTTCATTACTTTTGCTGCACAAAGAATTTGAGGAATTTCGCTTACTTAAATTGTCTAAAAGATTTCAATTTGTTCCTGATTGTTAACCAATTCCACACTTCAGAAGCATTGTATTTTAATTCAATATTATTTTATATCATTAACAATAATTGTCACCTATCTATGTATGTATGTATCTCTCTATCTATGTATGTATCTATCTTGTAATTGAGTCTTTTCATACCTATCTCAGTGTGTTCATGTCTATCTCAGAATATTCATACCTATCTCAATCTGTTCATTATCTATCTATCTATCTATCTATCTATCTATCTATCTATCTATCTATCTATCTATCTATACCTTTTCAATGTATTCCTAAAGTAAAATCACTTTCTAATGTATTCCTATAGTAAAATTCTATATGCATTCTTATAATAAAAAAACACTTTTCCTTGCTTTCCAATAGTAAAACCACTTCCTATAAAAATTCATTCCTATAATAAAATGCCTTTCCAATGCATTCCTACAGTAAAATATAATTTCCAGTACAATTCTATAGTAAAAACTATTTCCAATGCATTATTATAGTAAGATCCCTTTTAAATGCATTCTTATAGTAAAAACCTTTCCCTTACTTTTCAGTAGTAAAACACCTTTCTCATTCATTCCTATAATAAAATCTCTTTCAAAACATTCCTATATTAAAACCCATTTAAAACCCTAAATTTTTTCCAATGAATTCTTATAATAAAAGCTCTTCTTATACAAACTTACACTCTGAGAAGATTTGATGAAATGGTCAAAATTCTGACTGACAAGCAATTGAAACATTGTCTGGATGTAAATGCAATATTTTAGTGTCACGTGATGGCTGTTTAGCTTAAGCTTCTTAAAATGCTAACAGATGTCAATTAAAGAATTATTTTAGTGTTAATTTTTAACAAGTTTTCTTAATTTTCATTGTTTCTTTTTTTCAAACTAATAGATAGATAGATAGATAGATAGATAGATAGATAGATAGATAGATAGATAGATAGATAGATAGATAGATAGAATAAAATTGAGATAAATATGTACAGACAAAGAGAGATGAATAAAAATATAGCTAGAGAGATAGGGACAAATAGAAAAAGAGACACTAAAATAGATAGATAGATAGATAGGAACAGACTAAGATAGATAGTGAGAGAGAGAGATAGGAACAGATTGACATAGAAACACTAAAATAGATATGAGCAGACTAAGATAGATAGATAGATAGATAGATAGATAGAGAGATAGATAGAATAAAATTAAGATAAATATGTACAGACAAAGAGAGATAGACAGATGAACAAAAAAATATAGCTGGCTAGAGGTAGGAACAAATAGAAAAAACACTAAAAATAGATAGATAGATAGATAATAGATGAATAGATAGAACAAAGATAGCTAGCTAAATATAGATAGAAATATTTTCAGATAGACATAGAAACACTAAAATAGATAGGAGCAGACTAAGATAGATAGATAGATAGATAGATAGATAGATAGATAGATAGATAGATAGATAGAATAAAATTAAGATAAATATGTACAGACAAAGAGAGATAGACAGATGAACAAAAATATAGCTGGCTAGAGGTAGGAACAAATAGAAAAAAACACACTAAAATAGATAGATAGATAGATAGATAGATAGATAGATGAATGAATAGATGAATAGATAAATGAAAGATAATAGATTAGCTAGCTAGATAGATGAAATAGATAATGATAGATAGATAGATGAAATCCAACAGATAGATAAGAAACACTAAAATAGATGAATAGACTTAAGATAGATAGATAGATGATAGATAGATATAGATAGATGAATAGATAGATATAAAATTAATTTAGATATATACAATAGAAGATGAGATAGACAGATGAAAAGAAAATATATGTGGCTAGTTTCATAAAAATATCAAAAAACACTAAAATAGATATAGATAGATAGATAGATATTAGATAGATATAGATATAAAGATAGATAGCTATAATTAGATAGATAGATAAAATTTAAATATATGACATATTAAACACTTAAATAGATAGATAGATGATAAGATAGATAGATAGATAGATAGATAGATAGATAGATAGATAGATAGATAGATAGATAGAATAAAATTAATAGATAAATATGATACATGACAAAGAGAGATAGACAGATGAATACAAAATATAGCTGATAGAGATAGGAATAAATAGAAAAAACATATATATAAATAGATAGATAGATAGATCATATATGATAGATAGATAGATATATATAGATTCCTTATGAATGATATATAGACAAATTTAGATAGATAGATAGATAGATGAATAGATAGAATATAACATAGATAGACATAGAAACACTAAAATAGATAGATATAGATGCTATAGATGATAGATAGATGAATAGATAGATTTAGATAGATAGATAGAATAAATTAAGATAAATATGTAAATATATTCATAGATTGATAAGATGAACAAAAATATAGCTATTTATGGTTATCAAATATAAATATAACATAAAATAGATGAATGAATAGATAGATAGATAAAATAGATAGATAGATAGATAGATAAAATATAGATATTGGTAGATAGCTAGATAGATGAATAGAAATAGGAATGAATGATATATGAAACATGAATGAATAGATGAATACTAAGATAGATAGATAGATAGATAGATAGAATAATATAGATAGATAGATAGATAGATTAAATTTAGATAATGAATGAAATAAATATGTGATCAAATAGATAATATGAACAAAAAAATGGATGTTTAGATTCATAGGAAATAAATAGAGAAAAACACTAAATGATAGATAGATGAATGAATAGATAATGATGGATAGAATGAATGATAGATAGATAGATCATAGATAGATAGATAGATAGATTTCTATATATATAATATATATAGATATATATAAATATAGATTGGGAAATCACTAAGATAGATAGATAGATAGATAGATAGATAGATAGATATATAGATAGATAGATAGATAGATAGATAAATGAATAGATAAATATATGTAGAATTCAAAGATATATATATAGATAGATACTAAAATATATATTTTGTTGGATGTAGGAACATGGAAGAAAAATTTTTCATTAAAATAGATAGATAGATAGATAGATAGATAGATAGATAGATAATATGGTTTTCTCCAAAAGATAGATAGAAATCTAAATAGATAGATAGATATATTATGAACATTTAGACATTTTTTTGTTAAAATAGATAGATGACTAAGATAGATAAATAGATAGATTTAGATAGATAGATAGATAGAATAAAATTAAAAGTTAAATATGTACATTTCTTTTTTGAATAGATTTAGATGAATCAAAAATATAGCTGGCTATAGGTAGATAGAAATAAATAAAAATAACATTTAAAATAGATAATCTTAGATATTTAGATAGATTATTTTTTTTAATGAATAAAAATAGATTCCTAATGTTTAGCTAACTAACTAGATAATAGATAGATAGATATATTCCTAGATTTATGAAGAAAGATTCTAATTTTTAGATGAATAAATTTTTAGATAAGATAGATAGATAGATAGATAGATAGATAGATATATCTAAAAATGAATAGATAATGATGATGAATGAGACATAGATGAATGAATTTATGATATAGATGAACAAATAATATGATAGATAGATAGATGAATGTGAAATAGAAAAATACAGATACATAAATAGATAGATAGATAGATAGATATGATAGATAGATGAATAGATGAATGAATGAATGATAATTAGATAAAATAGATGATAGATAGATAGATAAATATATGAATAGATAAATATGATAGATAGAAAACACTAAAATAGATATTGATGTTTCTAATATAGATAGATAGATGAATGGATAGATAGATAGATAGATAGATAGAATATAAATTTAGATAAATATGAATAGAATAGATGAATAGATAGATAATGAAAAAAATATATAATAGATAGATATATGAACAAATAGATAATAAATAGATAGATAAATAGATAGATAGATAGATAGATGAATATAGATAGATAGATAGATAGATAGATAGATGAATAATAATGAATAAATATATGAAAGAAAGATAGATAGATGTTTTAGATAATGATAGATAGATAATGATAGATGAATGAATAGATGAATATGAAATATTAAAATAGATATGAATAGATAAGATAGATAGATAGATAGATAGATAGATATATGATGAATAGATAGATAGATAGATAGATAGAATAAATTAAATAAATATGTATAGATAATGATAGACAGATGAATGAAAAATATAGATGGCTAGATAGGAACAAATATGAAAAAAAAATAGATGATAATAGATAGATAGATAGATAGATAGATAGATAGATAGATAGATAGAATAATATAAAATAGATAGATAGATGAAAATGAGATGAATAGATAGATAGATAGATAGATAGAACAGATAGAAGGATTTAGACTAAAATAGATATTATAGATGATAGATAGATAGATAGATAGATAGATAGATAGATAGATAAATAAATAAATATATGAATAAATAGATATATATTTAAGAGATAGATATATGATAAAAATATATGAATTATAGAGGGAATTTATTTAAAAAAATTTGAATAAAATAATAGATAGATAGATAGATAAATATAGATAGATAGATGAATAGATAGATGGATGCAGATGAATGATAGATAGATAATAGATAGATAGCTAATAGATAGATAGAATAGATGATATATAGACATAGAAACATAAATAGATAATAGATAGATAGATGAATGATAGATAATAGATAGATAGATAGATAGATAGATAGATAGATAGATGAATAGATAGATAGATAGAATTAAATAATATTAAAATATGATTTAGAATAGATAGATAGATAGATGAACAAAAATATAGATAGATAGAGATAGATAGAATAAAAAAAAAAAATAGATAATAATAGATAGATGATGAATGAATGAATAGATAATGAATAGATAGATAGATATATATAGATAGATAGATAGATAGATAGATATAGATAGATAGAATAGATATATGAATTTAGATAGATATATATATGAATAATAATGAATGAAAGATAGATAGATAGATAGATAATAGATAGATAGATAGATAGATAGATAAATAGAATAAATAGATAGATAAATATGACAGATAAGATATATAGATAAATGATAGATATGAAATATAGATGATAGATGAGATGATACATATAATAGATAAACAGATGAAATAGATAATAGATAGATAGAAGATGAATAGATAGATATGATGAATAGATAGAACATGAAGAAAGAATGCTAGATAAGATAGATAGATGAATGAATAGATAGATAGATATATAACAGAATAGATAGAGGGATAGATAGAAAATGATATATGATAGATAATGATAGATGGATATGATAGATAGATAGATGAATAGATGATAAGATATAATAATGAATATGATAATAGATAGATAGATTAGATAGATAAAAAAGATAGATAGATAGATAGATAATAAATATATATAAATACATGAATAATAGATAGATAGATAGATAGATAGATAGATAGATGAATGAATGAAGATAGACAAAGATAGATAGATAGATAGATAGATAGATGATATATAGAATAGAACAGATAGACATATGAAACATGATAGATGAGATACAGATAGAAAGATAGATAGATAGATAGATAGATATAGATGGATAGATAATGAATAGAATAAATAAAGATAGATGTATGACATGAGATAGATGAATGAATAAAAATATAGATGATAGAGAGGTAGAATGAATGAAAAAAACACAATAAAATAGATGAATAGATAGATAGATAGATAGATAGATGAATGAATGATGAAGATAGATAAAGATAGCTAGCTAGATAGATAGATAGATAGATAGATAGATAATAGATAGACATAGAAACACTAAAATAGATAGGAGCAGACTAAGATAGATAGATAGATAGATAGATAGATAGATAGATAGATAGAATAAAATTATGATAAATAGATGAATGTACATGAACAAAGAGAGATGAACAGATGAACAAAAATATAGCTGATAGATAGAACAAATAGATAAAAAACACATGCTAAAATAGATAGATAGATGATAGATGAATGGATAGATAGATAGATAATGAAAACAGACAAAAGATAGCTAGCTAGATAGATAGATAGAAATAGGAACAGATAGACATAGAAACACTAAAATAGATAGGAGCAGACTAAGATAGATAGATAGATAGATAGATAGACAGACAGACATGAAGAGAGTCAGACAGACAAGCAGATACATATACTACTATGGGGAATGATTTTTCATTTATACAATAAGTATGGATGCACCAAGTAATTCTGTTAGTTTGTTGCATCCAATATCATTCATTGTTAGCTGCTTGCAATTTATGAGAGCTGAACAAAAGTACTGGTACTTTGAAGCTCTCTTCTCCTCTGCCACATCCTCCATCCATATTTCATATGTAGATTGCAGCAAATATTCACAAGCAGCTAATATCAATGAGAGATGAAATATTAGATGATAATGGGCGATGTCAACCAACGAATAGGCAGTAACTGAACACAAACATTCACACACACACACTCTCTCTCTTTCCCTCTCAAATATCTGATGTGCCAAAAGTTATATGGCTGTTGACATATGAGACTATCTCAGCTCCTCACAAAGAGGCCAAGAGAACAAGTAGGAAGTGGAAACTGCAAGAGGGCACCACCACATCATCAGCATTATTGGGACAGGGATGTAATATACAACGTCTTTTAGGCTACCAGTGGGTGGGGGAGGGGTAGCACATCACATTGAAAAACCCCGTCCCCCACGAGAACTGAAATTAAGAAACATCAAGCCTTGACAATACCTAGATAGGTGACCATTTTTGAATACCAGATGCCGTAAGCTCAAATGTGGGAGTGTTGTAATGGATAAGGGAGCAGAATTGTTAATCAGTGAGCCGAGTTTCAATTCCTTTTGCTTTCGTCATATTCACTTACATGCAAATACCCTGGGGAAAGGTCTCTTCTCCCTCCAGCTATGGGATATTTGGTAAGACATGTATTGCTAAACCGTTATTTATTAGATTGTTTATTTACAAGAATAATTTTATATTTACAACATTCTAAAAACTAATACAATTATTTTAAAAGTAATTCAATGCAACGGGAAACCACTCCACAGTCTTTCCCAAGAAGTCATGGCAATTCACAGATAATAAAGAAAAGGAATCTGTAGAGAAGGCAACGGGAAACCACTCCATTGTCTTTCCCAAGAAGTCATGGCAATTTATCTCTATCTATAAAAGGCAGGATGTGTGTGTGTGTGTTTAACGAATGCACGGCCGCAATTTTCGACGGATTTGCACCAAAATTTACATGCACATGCTCCAAGTTAGTGGGAAGGCCAAGACCAACTTTGCATTTCTCAACTCCCATTGATAGTGGAAATAATCGATTTTTTCATGCTTCTACGGCAGTTTTCATGTAGTTTGCGGCCATTTTCTACTGGCCAGAATGAGAGCCTATAGCTGGCTGCCACGAATAGGCAGGAAGATTCTATTGGCCAGCATGAGAGCCAACAGCTGACTGACACGAATGTTAACTAGCATGCTAGCATGCAAAAAAATCGATAGCTGCATTTGTCACAAGTGGGAAAAATTTAAATCTGCATGGCACTTTACTCCAATTGGCTCATTAAACTGCTTAAACTCAACGTTGATTCTGATTCCACAGAACTGGGTTGGGTGTGAAAAAGTATTTGTTGTTAACATTCTCTTTTCATTCGGTTTTCCAGTTACGAGTCTTTTTTAAAGCTGATCGTTTAGTGTTCATTTTGTTTAGTTCTTTTTTAAGTAACAGATTTAATGTTTAGTATATAGCTTAGAAAAATTCGCCCAGTGTGAGATAGGCAAAAGTAAGGCATGTAGTAACATCAGCATGGCAAAGGGCACTCCTTTCAAGGCAAGGAAGGGCAAAAATATTTTAGGTCAAGTGATAGCGATTGCTGTATGAGTCGTTAGATTTTTTAATCAAGCACGGGCAACCAGGCCATGCTGCTAGTAAAAAAATAAATGTGAAAACAATTTTTTATTTATATATTTACTAAACTATTAAAATATGTGAACTAACTATAAAGAAATCCTTATTATTTACTATTTTATAAAGTTTGAATTGTTGAGCAATTAGCTGATGTTTGTCAACTCTTATATAGGAATAAAAGTGTCACTACTGACACTGGAGTTTGAACACAGATCACCAGAGAGCAAACACAGGTGATCTCATTTTGAATAAGTAAATCATGTGATAGTAAAAGAAAATACATGTATGGGAATTAGTGTGACATCAAAACGATCACTCTTTCTAGTCTATCCTCTATTACTATACGGATCGCTATTCTCTATACTATTCACTGTACTATTTATCTATACTGATCACTATACGGTGATTACTTTTCGAGCCAGTATTATTGAGCAAGTACTATTAGTGCAAGTGTTATTCAAAGGCATCTGACACCAAGTATTGTTCAACAGCATTACTGTAGTTGTATCTGCGATTACAAAGTCTCTACTACAACATTACGAAAGTGATAAGTATTCATTGACATTACAAAAGTGGCAACAAGTATTCATTGACATCACAAAATCAACCAACCCATTAAACAACAATAATAGTGCAAATAAAAATGTAGGACAACAATAAATAGTGCAAATAACCTTTCTAAATAGTGTAATAAATAAATATCATTATTTTTATTGTAAATACTTACTCAAGAACAAACAAAATGTATAAATTCACTCTCATCATGTGTTTATGTTTAATAATTCTAATAGGAGGCACGGTGGAGTAATGGATAGTGGCTCAGATTGAGAAATCAGAGAATTGAGTTCGAATTCCAGTCAAATCCATTACATTCACTTACATGCTAATACCCTTGGGAAAGATATTAATCCTCTTCTTCTCCTGCCACTAATGGGTAAATAGCAGGACAGACCAGGTTCTATAGCCTTGGATGGCAACTGGCCTACTGCAGAAAGAAATGGCAACCTACTGTGGGGAAAAAAATCTGCCTTGTCAGTAATGTATCGAAATATACATGATCGTCTAAGTGTGTATCATGCATGGCACATATCTGAACTGAATTCTAATTATCACTTTTTAAAACAATAGACATTGCCAAAGAGAGAAGATACTTAAAAAAGAGGTGTCATCGGAAAACCAACCTTTCCGCACTCCGTCTTACTGTGAGCACGTTTATTCATGTTTGCCTATATTTCTTTATTTTCTGAAGTAGGATCGAGTGTTGAGAAATAAATTAATTTTGGGTGAATAGGAAAATATTTAGATAATCATTACTCACTTGTTAATTCACAGATAATAAAGAAAAGGAATCTATGGAGATAGCAATGGGAAACCACTCCACTATCTTTCCCAAGAACTCACTGCAATTCCCAGAAAATAAAGAAATGGTATCCATGGAGAAGGCAACAAGAAACAACTCCACCATCTTTCCCAAGAAATCATGGTAATTCACAGATAACAAAAAACAGATTCTGTGGCAAGCCATGAATGCTTACATTCTAAAGAGACATATCATTTTAAAAAATTACAATGTGAAATTCATATCGTATATTTATAATATAAATATAAGGATATCCTGAAAATTTATTAGAATTTTTTTATTATGAAATCTTTGATTTGTAATAAAAAAAATCTGGCAGAGTATATAGATATATGACCTGAATAAGATATGGTGTTCAAAGCCGGGATATTGAAGACTGACTGGCCCTCCCCAATTGGAAGATTGGCAGTACACACTCTTCCTTTTCTAATTTTGCAACTGTTGAGTGTTGGTATTGTTTAAACTTACAAGCCATAGATAATGAGTTAAATGATCATCAGATGCTCCAAAATTATGACCTTGTTCCAAACTCAGCTCCCTCAAATAAATTGCATCTAATAAGGCCAATTCTTACAATGATCTCCAAAATGAAGGCCTTGAGCTATACTTGATTCTCTATAACATCTCTTCTGTCATCAAATCTATCAGGTCAGTCCTTACAATGTGCTCCAAAATGATGGCCTTGTGCCAATTTCTTTTAGAGATACCTATCATAAACTATATGCCATAAGCTCAGTGTGTTCCAAATGATAAACTTGTTCCAATTCTTTTCTCACCAGATATTTACTATTGTATACTGTATCTCATAAGGTCATTCCTTACAATGTGCTCTAAAATGATGGCCATGTGCCATTTTTTTTACAGATACCTATTTTAAACTATATCTCATAAGGTCAGTCCTTACAGTGTGTTCCAGAATGGTAGCCTTGTCCAGTTCTTTTTCTCTTTGGCAAATATTTATTATTGTAAACTGTATTTCTTGAGGCCTGTCCTTACATTGTGCTCTAAAATGATGGCCTTGTGCCAATTTCTTTTATCGATACCTATTATAAACTATATGCCATAAGGTCAGTCTTTACAGTGTGTTCCAAGATGATAGCCATGTTCCAATTCATTTTTCTTTCTGCTAGATATTTACTATTGTAAACTGTATCTCATGAGGTCTGTCTTTACATTGTGCTCCAAAATGATGGTCTTGTGCCAATTTTTTCACTCCAGCATATACCTATTTTTAAATCTATCTCATAAGGTCAGTCCTTACAATGTGTTTCAAAAGATTGCCTTGTGCCAATTTGTTTTCTCTCCAGAAAGTATTTACCCTTGTAAACTATATCTCATGAGGTCAGTCTTTACAATGTGCACCAAAATGATAGCCTTGTGCCAGTTCTTTTCTCTCTGGCAGATACCTACTATAAACTATATCTCGTAAGTTCAGTCTTTACAATGTGCACCAAAATGATAGCCTTGTGCCAGTTCTTTTCTCTCTGGCAGATACCTACTATAAACTATATCTCGTAAGTTCAGTCTTTACAATGTGCACCAAAATGATAGCCTTGTGCCAGTTCTTTTCTCTCTGGCAGATACCTACTATAAACTATATCTCGTAAGTTCAGTCTTTACAATGTGCACCAAAATGATAGCCTTGTGCCAGTTCTTTTCTCTCTGGCAGATACCTACTATAAACTATATCTAAATGGTTCAGTCTTTACAATGTGCACCAAAATGATAGCCTTGTGCCAGTTCTTTTCTCTCTGGCAGATACCTACTATAAACTATATCTCGTAAGTTCAGTCTTTAATGTGTGCACCAAAATGATAGCCTTGTGCCAGTTCTTTCTCTCTGGCAGATACCTACTATAAACTATATCTCGTAAGTTCAGTCTTTACAATGTGCACCAAAATGATAGCCTTGTGCCAGTTCTTTTCTCTCTGGCAGATACCTACTATAAACTATATCTCGTAAGTTCAGTCTTTACAATGTGCTCCAAAATTATGTTCTTGTGCAATAGTTTTTCTCACCAATTCTATCATGAACTGTATTTCATAAGGTCATTCTTTACAATGTGCTCTAAAATTATGGCTATGTGCCACTTTTTTCACTCTTATTATAAACTAGATCTCATGAGGTCAGTCTTTACAATGTGCTCCGAAATGATGGCCTAGTGCCACATTAGTTTCTCTCTTTGGCTATTATCATAAATTGTATTCTCTAAGTTCAATCCTTATAAAGACTGGGCAAGTGATAAAGGATTGATACATACTTTCTGTGATGATAACCTTGATGATGCAGATGAGGTTTTGAAAGCAGAGAATCATTTGATTGTTATGTCAAAAAAGAAGTTGTTAGCATCACAGCTCTTATATAATGAATCTAGGCTGTCTAATCATGAGTCAAGCAAATAGAAAAACACTGACTCCTTTGTTGGTTATTTTATCAGACAACTGCATATTTTGTAAAGAATATAAAGCACTTCTATTTGGTACTTTAAACTGAACAATGTCTGTGTCTGTGTGTGTGCATTAGGGGCTATGCCTATATATATATGTATGTGAAATTTTGTATATGTGGGCATATGCATCACTGTGTGTGCCTTTGCATTGATATGTATATGTGTGTGTTAGTATGCGCATATTTGTGCATATATTGGCTGACTACTATTACCAAGTGTATCTATCTGTTATGGTGGTTAGCTAATTATTGCTGTAGACACCTGCTCAGGCACATTTGTGTTTGTTCAACATCCAAAGAGTCCACCAGTGGTTTATAGTGTAACTATGCAGAGCAAACCTGATTTACACTTTTTGGGTGAGTGCAGATAAACTGGCATGGTTAACATTTTGAACAAGTACAGTACACTCAGACCTTCAGCCATGATGACTTGTGACTGCATGCTAGCACAACCATTGACAGCTTCCAAACAATTTCATATACCCAATTTCAATCACAAGTCTTGGGAAAAGCCTGTGGCATGTTTTTTGGACACTTCTCAATGGTGCCACAGGCTGTGATCATCTCCCCAGACCAATATTATCAAGAAGTCACCTCCTTGATACATTAACCATGATGAGATTGAAACGTCATACTCGGAATGACAACATTTGTTGTGTCCATAAAATATAAATAAATAAAAATTAATTATAGTGTTATAGTGTCAAAAATGATTATAATAAAATAATTATAATTATCATTAATTCACTCATTCTAAAACAATGAGAAGCAAGCCCACTTTTCTCCTCTACTCACACAAACATGTGACATTCTCATTATCGAACAAGCAGTTCACACAGACACGTCGTTAACATGTGCATCAATAAAAATTTCATCTCCTTTTCAGGCCATACTAGTAATATTTCTCTTTTAACACTCAACAAAAATTTGAGGTAAGAAAACCCCGGACACTTCTTATAGTTTTCCAACACAATTATCTGGACACCCATTGCACACATCTATAAAAAATACATACAAGAAAGACTGTATACACTTTAATTATTCTTTATCTCATCCTTCTGTTGGATTCCAATCTATATTTGATCTACATGTGACCCCAAACACACAATTTTATTCAGTACTAGCAGTAGAGCCCGGCATTGCCCGGGGATGTAACAGTAAGAGATAGATCAAGTATCGACCATCATAAAGACTGAAAAATAAAATTGACAAAGATTATTGTTTAAGGTTGACAGACACGCATGTTTTAATTATTATTTTTTTTTTTTTTTTTACGAATTGGTCAAACCCAAACTCAAACAAAAACATTGTTTTCAATCATTATGAGTCTATCGATTGAACAGAATTTTATTATAAACAATTGTCTTGTAAATAAAATTTTTAAAGCATTCTGAATGTAAAAATAAAGAAAAAAGTGTGCAAGACAATAAGAAACACTACCTGCCAAAAAAAGTGAAGTTTTGTTGAAATCGGTTGAAAAATGTAGGAAATCCAATCCCATATATAAACACCACGCACACACACACACACACACACACACACAACCTGGGTTTTATAAGTATAACTCGATATGAGTTGTCCCCCTTTCATTCTGGCGACAGAATCGTGTTTTATCGTGTTTTCAAATTGATTTCATGCAAAAACAGTTGTTTTTCCAATTTTTGGCGCTGTCAGAACCACGCAAGGTAATTTTACGCAGTCCTGTGAAGTTTTGTTGAAATCGGTTGAAAAATGTAGGAAATCCGATCCAATATATAAACGTACACACACACACACACACACACACACACACACACACACACACACACACACACAATCTGCGTTTTATAATAAGTAAGATTACCGTCTCTCATGTCTTCAACACTACAATACAACCAGAAAATAAATGATACCTCATTTGTTGTTTCCGTGTCTTGTTTCTCATTTTTATGAGTATTTTTGTTTATATAAATGTTAGTGTTGTAACCTAGAAAAGGTTACTGAATAGAAATAACCAAAATGAAGGTTGGAAATGAAACGATAATCTTTATAACATTAACAACATACAAGATTCGCCAGCGGCCTGTAGTAAGTAAACCACTGCTAGGGTGAAACTGGCATAGAAATCTCCTTTCAAGACAACTACTAAAGGAAAACTACACACAACCCTTGCTGTGGAAGATGAGGCCTGTCCTAACTCTAGCAATTTCTCATTCCTCAATGGGAACTAGCGGAGAAATCTCTCTCAACAAAAACAACTACTATACTCAAGAACTTTGTTGACGGGGAAGCCCCACTTTTTTCTTTCAAAATATTGCTATTTTGCACTCTCTTTCAACCAGAAATAAAAGCTATTGAACAGTTGTTTGGAGCCTTGGGTTTTGTTCATTCAACTCTCGCTGTCGAGCACAAACATACATGAAACTGGGGAAAATTCTTACAGTTTTCATGTTGGCATCTTTCTATGTCGATAGCACGGCATTGCTTTTTCACTTGATCTTTATACATTTTTGATTTTGTTTTTAAGCAATCTCGTTTATTTCCATGTTTCACACGCGTACGTCAGACCTGTCATTATACACTTTATGTTTTTAACATTTTTGGTAATGCGTATTTCATCATGACTTTTAGAATTATATTTTCTTAAATGCTTTCCTCCATATCAATATATATTGTCTTATTTCATTTTCATAATCTTTCTCTAATTTTGTAACCTGTTCTAAGTCAATGTGTTCATGTGTTCCTTACAGTTCTTCCTCTTCTATTTTTATGATCTTTTCCGGAACACAACAAATGGACATGACTTTTTTGTTTGATTTTTGAAGCCTACCTTAAGATTTTCTCTGTTTAGGTCATTTAGCATTTCTTGTAATTTATCAGATAATTCTGACATCATATGTTCATTAGGACAGGTTAGTTTTGGAACTGTGGCATTACGCTTAATTTAAAAGTTGTGGTTTGACGTAATAAATAATGATTCAACATTTTTTTTTTATTCAAATCATTACCGTTTTTTGAGGAGTTGAGTTTAAAGATTAGTTTTAGTTTTAAAATCGCATTTCATTTCGATGATCATTGAAAGCCTTATGGCCTAATAAAATTTATAATTTTCTGAAGCTTTACAAATAGTAATAATTTGCTGGTGCATGGCACAGGTACATTATTACTAAATCAAATAAGACCTTCATTTGCTTCAAAAGGAAATTATACTGAACAGTTTAGCTATATTATGTCATATGTTATACAGCTTTAGTATAATTTTCAATAAACAATCTAAATTTAAAACATTTTGTCTTTTAATTTGTGCCCAGAAGTATTATGGTATAGCGGTTGCTATGTTTTTCACACCCACATACACTCCAAGTCATTTTATTTGCCTGCGATTGGCTAATAAATTACTACTACCTTTGTATAGGACAATTGAGCCATCGCAGCCATTCCTTTAAATCTTTTGGTTCTGAGCATACTTACCTATTCTGTTTAGTACGTGTGTGGTAATTGGTTAATTTTTAACCAATCACATATTTTTAATGTAAGTTTTCCCACGGTTCCGTGGGAGCCTACCTCTTTTCCTCGAATAGGGCAACTTTTCGCAAGTCGCCAGTAAGATCCAATAAGATCCCGGTCGTCAACACAAATCCACGATCTTGCTCATCACACTCTAACGCACACACAGACACAAAATTTCGTGACTACAGACTTACATTTTCTCTCTGTAACTTTCACCAAGCACAATCAACCGTAACTTTGTTGATTCAAACCAGTTTATTCACAACACATTTCAAGCACTTGTATTCTTGGTGTTATTCATTCTTCACATGCAAACTTTGCTCTAACAATTATTTCGGAGCATTTATCTCACAAGAGAACTTTCTTCTAATGGTTGATTACAATCAATCTACAGTCAAGGGGAAATAACTTCCTTCTCGTTAATCTATATTGTAAATACGATTTTATTTCATGCTTGTTGTATTTTATTCAATATATATTTGTTCGTCAACAAATTGGAGTTGTTGTTATTATTTATTGAATCCTGTACATGGAAGAATCATTAATGTAAATAGTAGTAGTACCTATATATTTGGTATTCCTGATACATTTTTAGTGAATCGATCCGACTCTATATTTAGCACTTACGCTACAACGGGGATATATACACTTTTATCTATTTTTTGTTTTTATTTATTATGATCTAACAAATGATCTAACAAATCTTGAGTAATCTTTTTTTGTCATCTTTTACAATTTTTTTTACAGTTTTTACTTATCGAATAGAGTAAAAAAAAATCATATTTTGCAAGTGGCGATTCATAATTAGAATTTTGATTTGAGTATATTTTCCATTCAATGTATATAATGCAAAAAAACATCAACTTTATTTGGATTCATTCTTGAAATTGTAATACTCTGAAGTCAAATTGTAATACTCTGTAAGCAAAGACCTGCGGAAATTACTGTAAATTTTTTTCAGACGATATTTAAAACTAAAAGCTCAAAAATTAGTAAAAGCTATGGGTAAATTTTCATTTTAACACCCGAGCGTCATTTACTGCTGAACTTTCAGAAATTAGTATGCGCTTCCGTAAAGCGATATTTTTTTTTGTACTTAATTTAAGAATAAAGTTAACTTTCAAATATATGTAAACATCGACAAATAAAAGAATAACAAAAGAAAAAAAAACACCTAACCCTAATTTGAAAGTTAACTTTCTTCTTAAAAAAAAAAATTAAAAAATGAAAGAATAACCAAAAAAAAAAAACACCTAACCCTAATTAGAAAGTTAACTTTCATCTTAAAAAAAGAAAAGAATAACCAAAAAAAAAAAACACCTAACCCTAATTTGAAAGTTAACTTTCTTCTTTAAAAAAAATTAAAAAAATAAAAGAATAACCCAAAAAAAAACCCAAAAAAACCACCTAACCCTAATTTGAAAGTTAACTTTCTTCTTTAAAAAAAATAAAAAAAATAAAAGAATAACCCCCAAAAAAAACCCCCAAAAAACCACCTAACCCTAATTTGAAAGTTAACTTTCTTCTTTAAAAAAAATAAAAAAAAATAAAAGAATAACCAAAAAAAAAAACCCAAAAAAACCACCTAACCCTAATTTGAAAGTTAACTTTCTTCTTTAAAAAAAATAAAAAAAAATAAAAGAATAACCAAAAAAAAAAAAAAACCCAAAAAACCACCTAACTCTAATTTGAAAGTTAACTTTCTTCTTTAAAAAAAAAAATAAACAAATAAAGGAATAAAAAAAAAAAAAAAAAAAAAGCACCTAACCCTAATTTGAAAGTTTGAAAAACCAGGAAAAAGTCGGATTTTTTTTCGGGTCATTAACATTCAAAAAGGTAGGTTTCTTTAATATCTAATTGTTGCTTTGAGTTCAGCATATACATTTGCACGGAAATAAGGCTATTTGGGAAAAATTTGAAGGGATATTAGCGCTCGGGTGTTAAAATGAAAATTTACCAAGCTATGAATCTAATTTTTGGTGTCAGTACTCATCACATCAGACTCCATATTGAGTGCAATGTTGATTTTCTAAAAAACGTGAGAAATCAACCTGCTTTATAATCATCCTAAGGATGTGTTCATAAATAAATATGTTCATAAATGTGTTCATAAATTTCTTATATTTCTTACTCTTCTATTTTTATGATCTTTTCCAGGATGTTAAAATTGGACATGACTTTCCTTTGATTTCTGTTTAACGCCTACCTTAAGATTTTCCCTCAATGACTGCCAAATGTTTCCTTATAGGGAAACACTTAAAATTAACATTACTACAATTATCATTTTCTACAACCAATGGTCTCTGTCAGTGGGATGCCTAACTACAAATCGATGTATAACAGAAAGAAGCAGTTCTTCAAGTCTTTAATTTGAGATTATATCTTCTTACTGGATGGCGACTATCAACAGTGAAAATAGAAACGTTTAAAGAAAGCAGATGGTGTTTTACTGTTCACTTAAATACGACATTCGACAATCTTTTATGTTGAAAAAAATTACTGTTCTTTAAAAAATAATAACTGTAATTAGATCCAGAATGTATTTGATGTTCTGTATTGGAAATGTTTTCCTATTCAAAACGAAATTCATTCAATTATATTTTCTGATCCCCAGTTGAATAAGATTCTTTATTTGTCCAATTCAAAGATATCTGTTCAGACATTACAAATAAACAAGTCTTCATTGATTCACAGAAACGTGGATTTTTCTTTTAATTCTAACGGAAAATGTTCAAGGCCCTTAATACTTAAAGAAGATTTTTTTCAAATATATTTTTATTAATCCCTCAGCTTGTCCCATATTTACATCCACACATATAAATATAAATTATATCTGTAGAGTACGCTAGATTAAGTGAAGGTTTCCCATATAAAAGGCCATGTTGATCCTTGCCTGGTGGGGTGCATTTCTTATATATATATATATATATATATATATATATATATATATATATATATAAGACTCAAACACTAATATTCCATGGTTATAATTTATTACATTGGAATCGTAATCACGATCCAATTCATCAGACCTACAAATATATATTGTGTGTGTATTTAGGCAACATTTTTTCATTCATACATGTTTCATTAAATAATATAGACAAGTGTTGTCTATTTATTTTATGTAAATTCTTTTCATAACGTCTGATAAGCTTAATAACATTATCATTAAACGAAGAAAGAAAATCACAATATTGATCCATATTTTTTAATCCAATCTAAGCTTTCGGCTTACATAAGCCATGATCAAAGATGTCAATTACTGTACAACATATTAAGCAATATACGGACAAGACAGTGATGATGGTCTGTGATTGTTTACATGGATGATTTCCTAGCAACGATAAACATGTGCATATAAGACGCTAGAAGCGAAAATCGCACCGCAGCTCATGACGTCACACATGACCACGCGAGAGTGAATTCGAGAAGTATGGGAAGCCGTTGGTATAAACCAATGGCTTCTGTTACCAATTATAGACATTTAAGGATATTTGTAGAGATTCCATAGTTGATTTTGTTTTTAATGAAACATTTATGAATATATATATATATATATATATATATATATATATATATATATATATATAGTACTTGTTAGCGACTAATAAAATTAAAACCAATACATTCCTTGTTTTTAAAACTATATATAAATTTTGTACCTCTAAACATTTGTTTATATATATATATATATATATAAAGGTATTTAGCTTGACCTTTTAGTTGTCTTGGCGACTTCAAGCTTCTTATAAAAGAAAGCGCTTCTTTGCGTATGGAAGCCGCCAAGACAACTGAAAGGTCAAGTTAAATACCTTTTATCATCATATATACCTTTCTCTTTATCTTTTTATATGTTACATCGACCACCGTTTTTTGTAATGTCAGCTTTTGTTTGTTTTATACATGTGGAGAAACTGAGTGTATGCACAAAAAATTGAAAAAGAAAGATCCTAGACTTGTGAATAGGGATGGCCCAATTTTGCTGCATGACAACGCACGGCCACACACTTTTTAATCAACTGTCCAAAAGCTACATAGCCTGAATTATGATATTTTACCTCATCCTCCATATTCACCTGATATCTCTCCTACTGATTATCACTTATTTAAGCATTTTGAGCTTTTCATACCCAATAAAACATTTTCTAATAAGAAAGAGGTAATCGAAGCATTTGAACTGTTTATCACATCAAATGATGAGAATTTTTTTTAAAGATGAGTTTAAGAATTTAGAGCAACGCTGGAGAACAGTCATTCATCAACATGATGCTTATTTCAACTAAATAAATTAGTTATTTTACATTTCAGAAGCATTTTATTTATCTTACTTATTATAAAACGCAGATTGTGTGTGTGTGTGTGTGTGTGTGTGTGTGTGTGTGTGTGTGTGTGTGTGTGTGTGTGTACGTTTATATACTGGATCGGATTTCCTACACTTTTCAACCGATTTCAACAAAACTTCACAGGACTAGGTAAAATTAACTTACGGTGGTTCTGACAGCGCCAAAAATTGAGGGGACAACTCATATCGAGTTATACTTATTATAAAACCCAGGTTGTTTGTGTGTGTGTGTGTGTGTTCGTTTATATATGGGATCGGATTTCCTACATTTTTCAACCGATTTCAACAAAACTTCACTTTTTTTGGCAAGTAGTGTTATCGTCTTGCACACTTTTTTTTTATTTTTACATTCAGAATGCTTTAAAAATTCCATTTACATGACAATTGTTTATAATAAAATTCTATTCAATCGGTAGACTCATAACGATTGAAAACAATGTTTTTGTTTGAGTTTGGGTTTGACCAATTCATAACCCCCACCCCAAAAAATAATTAAGACATGCGTGTCCGTCAACCTTAAACAATAATCTTTGTCAATTTTATTTTTCAGTCTTTATGATGGTCGATACTTGATCTATCTCTTACTGTTACATCCCCGGGCAACGCCGGGCTCTACTGCTAGTTTCCTATAAAGTGCGCTATTTCGTGTGTGACAACTTAATTATATACACACAAAATACACCAGTTTGTTGACATCCACAAATCTCAAGAGCCCACAGAGTTTTACGAATACAAGAAGTTAAGATGCAAAACTGAGCAACACCTTTCGACTTGGCGATTAGACTATAATTCTGTAAAATGTAAATCAAAAAATAAAAGGCATTATTAATAAGAATGGCCCATTCTTTCCGCTTGCTTTCCCTCTGCTCCGTCCGACAGATATAGCTCACAGTGAAAAGGGTTTAGAGGGTATAATTCAAATACACCTCTGCCCATGTCACGACCTGCATCTTCGACTTACGAGGTGACACAATTCGCTAATCTGAGTAGAAATTGCTCAGCCAACCGTGTATATGCCTCATTAATCCTGTCAGATGAAATGCAGAGGCGACAACAACTAAATGGTTTTTTTTCATGACATAACACGTGCTGAAAAAGAGGACAATGGGCTTCTTTAATTCTCTATTTACCTTTTTTTAAAATTTTTTTTATCCCTGTGCTTTGTTTAATGAAGCAACAGGACTTTTCCGATAAATGCATCACGTATCAGTTTTCATACCCGGCCTAATTTTGTATCTGTGTGTAACTTTGATAAAAACATATATAGATTTTAGTTAAAGTTTCATCTTTTTCTACAGTTCATGTTGAAAACCAATTAAAACATCTTTATTATATTGAATTATTGATTTACTAAAATATTTGGGAAGTACAGAGACACAATATTTAAGAACTCATACCGGTTCTACGCAATTAGACAGGTGGGTCGACCGACAGACTAAATTAAGAGAACAGATTGACTCAGACATACATTTTTGCAACGTGATGTTTTTGTCGGAGTTAACTCCTCCTTCAGTTCGTAACCCTTTCACCAGGGGTCTCTCTTTCCTGGCTATAAATAGCCAATGACCCTTCGCCTCGATCTCTTTTTTACTTTCAGGCCTGTGCACTGACACCTTGAGGTAATCTCTCTTATTCCTAGAGGATTTCAACTATCAACCTCGAAATGTAGTCGCTAACAAGGACTAGCGTGGAATCACGCTAAGCACAATATACACACACGCTCGCACACACTGAATATTCACACACACTTCGTCCTTTGTACTGTTTCCCTGTATTGTAACTTGTTATGAATATATATTTGTGTATACATATATTATCGGTCATGTTTTGTTTGCTCTCTTTTCCTTCTTCTTTGGACTTAATCAAAGTCCAACCTTTTTATGTAGTTGGGCTCGGCGGGCAGGAGTATCTGAACCTTGCGTTTCTTCTACGTCTGACTTCTATCAACAACATGACAGCCACGCCATGAACCCTCAACAAACCGTAACCGCCATGGGCCCACTACATTTTTAAATCTATTCCACATTCGTACCATTGTGAACCCACATTCAACTGAAACACGCGAGATCTCGTTAACAAGAGAAACACTACTACACTGTCTATCTTTCGAGTTTATCTTCTTTCCTAGAAAACGACCAACCATGATCGAAAGTACTCCGAACATAACACACAATTTCGGGGACACTTCGACGTGGTGTAATGGTTAACAATCTCGTTTCCTTAGAACAATTACGCATGAGTAGTGAGTTCGATCCTCACTGGGTGCCCCCCCCCACAATACTTTCTGCTTTGAAAATCACAATAACACACAATTTCGGCCATCAGGCGGCATTTGACACTTCGACGTGGTGTAATGGTTAACAATCTCGTCTCCTTAGAACAATTACGCATGAGTAGTGAGTTCGATCCTCATTGGTTCCCCCCCCCCCAATACATTCTGCTTTGAAAATCACAATAACACACAATTTCGGCCATCAGGCGGCATTTGACACCGGGAGAAACTCGTCAGGACACACATTCTATTGAATTTATTTATATAATTAATACATGAATTAAGACAAAAGGAAATTTATTCTTAGCCGACGCGATTCGTCCTTTGATAGACTTTATCAAAGAAAATGTAAGGATTTTACTTTGCAGCAAAAACAGTCGTAAAAATGTCTTTAGTCTAAAATCGGGATCTTTCCTTTTAGTTTTAATTGAAAGCTAAAGGATTTCTAATTTACTATTTCCAATAAGCAAAATACTCTGTAGCGTATTTCAAACATATTATACTGATCGGAATCGTTTTTTTCTTTTTTATTAAAATAGATCAAAACAGCCATTTTTGACACCTTTATAAACAAAAGTTAATTCCCAGTTTTAAAAATCTTGCAAAAATAAAATATACTTTATCTAGGCAAATGTAAAGAATTTATTTTACAACAAAAAGTCATAAAAATGTCTTTAGTCATTCATAAGTTTTAAATTCAAGAACGCTCATAAATATACATACACACAAACACACACGCGCACAAATACATACACACACAAAAACACATAAAGTATTATAAACTTGTTTCTCAGTGATCGATACCACCAAGTTTCATTCGCCTGTCAAATTTGTTGTATTTTTAACGTATTGTTCTGAAAATTGAGTTTTATATTCCTTTCTTTGTGCTTATTAACATATAAACAACGTAGCATCATACGGGCATTAGATTCTGAGAAATGGATAAGAACATTAAAAATTGTCGGTTTTTAATTGTTTAGCCACTTGTAAAGACTTAGCATACAGCTTTGTTAGTTCGTCTGTTGATTTTTTGGGGTTCTCTTGGCAGAGGAGCCATTTTCAAGTGGCTAGACAATTAAAACGAAAGGAAGATATTTATATTACTAAGCCTGATAAAGGTGCAGGTGTTGTAATATTAAATTATTCCGACTACGTTAGTAAAATTTTATCTATTTTAAGGGATAGTAGTAAGTTTCGGAAAATTGAATTTGTGACGATACTTTAAAAACTGAAGTTCGATTACAAAAGAGATTCTTGGCACTTCATAAGAATAAATTTCTATGTAAAGAAATTTATAATAATATTCGTTCCGTAGGTTCCCAACGTCCTCATGTGTATGGTGTTATAAAATAAAATAAGACATATCTCGGCTGATTTACAGGCAAATAAACTAACATACTCAAGAGCGAGAGCCGGATGTGAACGGGACAAGGCCCCCTCACAAAATGACCATTATCTTCGTTTACGCATGTTCCCGACGTACGAGTTCCGGTCGAAAAATAAAATAATATTTTAAAGTGTTTCTATTTTTCGACCAAAAAAAAAATGCTCCCCTGCTATTTATACTCGCGTCGTTTTTCGAGCCTGTTAAGCCATAAAAAACGCCATAAAAAGGGGTCACACGGAAGTACAACGAGAAGTCAACAGGAGGCCAGGAAAGAGACCTGTCACGGTCAGGTTGAGCGGTCAGCAGTAGTCAGCAGGGGGAGCGCCAGCGCCAACCAGTGTGAACTACTATGAGAGATCAACCCAGATTCGAAGCCGCCTTATGAACTTTACCACAAGATAGCTGTCCCAAACCCACATGTTCCTGTTGAAATAAATCACGTAAATCTATTTCTGCTGTTGTCGTATTTCTTTCTTGCAACCATACGCTTGTCTATAATAATGGGTTAGCGAAAATACATAAAACGGATGTTCCCTTGAGGCCTATTTTGTCCATGCTGAGCTCAGCCCAGTATAATGTGGCCAAGTTGTTTAATGAAGTTCTTGATCCTATCTTATTATTCTATTTAGAGTATTGTGAGCCTGACTCTTTTCAGTTTACTAATTACATGCGTAATTACATGCGTAAATTGAAACCAAATTCTCATTCTACTATATGAAACAATAGAAATTTGTGCTGACTTTTTTTGTATCGCGGCCCTGTAAAGACTCTACCTTTCCCTGAGAGTATATCTGTCAAGTTGTTGGGGATGGCTACGAATTCTGTCTCTATTAGCTTTGACAACTGCATGTATCAACAGGTAGAGATGAGTAGCGATGGATAGTCCATTGGGTCTCCATTTTTGTTGGCTTTCATGAGAAGCATCTATTTGATAAGAATATGCCTTATTGCTACTTCCGTTATGTGGATGACACTTTTACGTCTTTTTCCTCTTTGAGTAAAGCGGAAGAGTTTTTCTCTCACCTTAATCTCCATCTTTCTTTAAAATATACATTGAGATAGAAGAGAATAATCAGCTCCCTTTCTTGAATGTATGTGTAGAAAGAACACCTTTGGGCTTTCTTACCATTGTTTACCATAAACCAACTTTTTCTTGGCTTGACTTAACTTGGAATTCATTTGCTCCCAGATCCAGGAAAATTAATTTTATTATTACCCTTACTCATCATTACTTTGATGTTGTGTTCTGAGTGGAGACTTGACGCTGAGTTAAAGAAAATTAAACAGATGTTATTAATGAATGATTACCCCAAATGTGTTGTGGCATCTACCAAAAGATCGTTAGGTTCAATGAGGTTAAGAAATACAGTCCTTCTAAGTGTCCTGTTTACGTGAGGCTCCCGTGGATTAGTACTGGGAATCAAACATATGCTGACAAAATTTCCAACTCAATTAATTGTGTTTAAATGCCGTTATGGTCCGGAATATTTTTACAACTAGAAGGGCTTTCCCCACTTGCCGTAAAGATGTCTTGTCTACCAATCAATAAAGTTTGGTAATATATCAATATAAATGTCGATGTGAGATCGACTATATGAGCAAGACCATCCAGAGGTTGGAGGTTAGGATTGCCCAGCATGTCCCGGGCTAGGTGTGGAGACACGAGCCTATGACATCCGGGCGTTCGTAGACTCATGATTCTGTGATAGGTGAGCACCTTTTAAATTCTGTTGCTTGCAGGACGAATTATTCTCCTGATTTCTTTTCTGTCATGCACAGGGCACGGAAGACACTCCATTTAGACATCCTGGAGTCTATCGATATTAACATGCAATGTCCTGCCCTGTGTAGACAACGGGAGGTGAAATATAAGTTGGCCCTATTCGGGAAAACAATTACCTGACTGGGAAGAAAACGAGTAATTTTTTCTCCCCCGCTCCCAATTGCCAGCTCTAGCTTGGTAATTTATGTCTTAGTATCAGTTGGTAATTTTTTATCAACTACTTCGTTTTATATTGCCAACGATTTTGTTTCTGAAGAAGTGTCGGTCGTAACATGCCTAAAATCTTAAATCTTAAACGTGATACTTTTGGATCTAGTTTAATAAAAAAAATTATGATCCTTGTCCTTAAATCCTTAAAACTATTTTGTCCTGGTGTGGCAATAATACAAATCTGTTTATATGGCTCTACTTGTGTATCGAGCACTGTTTTTTTTTAAATAAAATACTAAATAACTTCGGATTATTAACCTAACGGTTCTTTCTTATTTTTCAATATATTTTCATTCACACACACACACACACACACACACACACACACACACACACATACATATATATATATATATATATATATATATATATATATATATATATATATGTACCGGGTTTAACAACAAAATTGACTAAATAAGCTCTGAAATGTTGTATCTTAGAAATGATTAAAGATATCTTACTGGCATTTTCCGAGGATTTTATAATACTATCAGACTCTCCTTTGAGCAATAAGAATGCATAATTACTCACCAAGCTTAACAGAAGAATCGAGATAAAATCGATTATAAACGAAAATGACATGTTCATCATTAATTCTTACGAAAAATGGTGTCAAGATAGCTAAATTTTTTATCTGAAAACCTAAAAAAGAAACTCAATCAGTTTTATGGTTTTTTAAATATTATACATTTTGTGGGATGTTGTAACATGATTTGGACAATTTTACTATTACACCCGGTATATATATATATATATATATATATATATATATATATATATATAATTATTATTTATAAAAAATTATAACATAAGTATGTTATAAAATCACTACAAAATAGCCATTTTGTTTCAACACACTCGGTGTCTTATCAAGTGATGATGTTGAAGATAAAATAAATGGTTTTAAAAGTTTCAGATTAATTAACGATCCTACACGAGGGAGAAACATTGTTACAAAAGCTAGAATAACCAATCAAAAACCAAGTATAGAAAGATTCAAAAGCTTGACAACGAAATCATGTTATAATAGCTATTCAGATCTTTAAAATACGTGTAATATTAAAAATAATTTACTAACCAATAATTATAAAATTATATGATAAAATTTAATATTAAAATTAAAAACTAGCAATTTTAAAATCCAAATTTAATCACTATTAAGTTTAAAAACTACAAAATTATTGAGAAAAGAAAAAATATATATGTTTATTCAATTTATTTCTTCGTTGAAATTACGTTCGACAAGACGCCACAATATATCCGGTCATTTGACAATACATGTATATATATATTTTATTCTAAAGTGTGTGAATGTGGTCTCACGCGCAAAACAACAAAAACACAATCAGATTATAATACATAAGCACCCAGACATACTTAGATATATATATACACACACAAAAAAAAAAAAGGTAAAGAAAAGAAAAGGCGACGAGACAGGAACATCACTACAACCCTTTATGAAAAAAGGAAACGGGGAAATCAACACCTATACACACACACAATTAAATGTGAATGCACTCTACATACACATAGGCACCGATAGATACACATACACACATCCACAGACAATGACCTAGACATATAATTTTATAATTATTTGTTAGTATAAATTATTTTTAATATTACACGTATTTTAAAGACACACACACACACACACACACACACACACACACACACACACACACACACACACACGTGTATGTATGTATATCTGAGTAGCGGTGCTATATCGAGACTAGTTTGTGTCTTCTTCGTCACCGAGGCCTGTGGTACAGTTGTATCAAAATGGTCCGAGTTCGATTCTCGGTAGTGGATGCGCACTGCTGATGTGTCCCATATAGGACAAATTGGCCGTCCAGTGCTTTCTACATTCTGTTGAGGATTATTCTAGGCTCGACGAATTACTGTATAATTAGCCTAACTTCCCAAAATAATCACTTATATATATATATATATATATATATATATATATATATATATATATATATATATATATCCACAAAAGGGTGCTGAACACCTGACCCACTTCTGAAAATCTTACCAAATGAGCAAACATTACTTTAAATTCCATTCTACCTTGAGTAAGTATGTATAAATGTGTGTGTGTGCACATGTGTGTGTACATGTGTATGTGTGTATGAATGTAGACATAAGGTTTGACATGAGTCATATATGTATCCCAGAATTCCTCCATTTCCCCTGCACTTCCTCTCTTCAAGGATTAGCAGGTTTCATTGGCATTAGGTTCGTGGAATTCTTTGTTTCCTTCTGCCAGTTAAAATATTTGCAGTCTTGGCACAAAATTGCCATTCCCCTTTGTTCTGAAGTGTTTGGTGTATTTTATTATCCAGTGTTTGGGACTGACCTGGTTAGTTTGTAGGATAAAAAGAATTTTTTTTTAGATTGTTCTCTATTTTTTCTTTATTAACACCTTAAAGGTGCCTTCAAAAAGCTAAGGACTGTATTTAGAAACAAAGAAAAGAATACTGAATCTTTATTAAATATCAGTCCTCCTATATGCAGTGAATGCTGGACAATCTCATCAAAGATGAAGAAGAGACTTGAAGCAACAGAAATGTGGTTCTACAGAAAGATAATGAAAATATGATGGATCGAACATATGAGCAGCAAAAAACTTTAGAGAAAATTGAAACAAAAAGGACACTTATACTTAACATCAGAAAGAGAATTTCTTGGGCACATACTGAGTAAAATCAGCTTGTAAAATTTGATACTCACAGGTCAGATTAGCACCAAAAAACACTGCATAACCTACCTAGAGAGCTTGATTAAATGGAAAAGCAGAGTAAGGTTTAGGCGAGATAACAAAAAGACAACATTTATGAAGAGCTACAAAGGACAGGAAATCGTGGAGAGTCACGATCGTCCTGAAGGGACACATCATATAGAAGAAGTACAATGGTTTTCACTATGGAAAGTGGTACTGGCAAGCTGAATTGAAATTCGCACCTAGTCTGTTGCATTCACTTTCACACACGTGTCCTGGGAAAGGTATGCACCCATCAATTCTCACCTACACCCATGCTTTGGGTTAAATTACAGAGTAGACTGAAAGGACAAGCCTTGAATAGCAGCCAGTCAAGAAGAAAGATAATTCTGAATTTCTCCAGAATCTATCTTGCATATCATTTGACCATGCATAGAATATTGCTGCCATATATGGTCCGGCGCCCTTACTATTTTCCTGGAGCTCCTTGATAAGATCCAAAGAAGAATCAGCAATATTATTGGTCTTGATCTGGCAGTTTCAATCACTTGTCCGCCACAAAAAGGTTACCCCTCTGTGACTTTTTTTTATGAATTCTTTCATGGTAATTGTTCAGATGAGCGTTTCGCTATGAATTTAATCTCAATACTAGACTAGTGGCAAGATCTCATCGATTTACAGCTAACAGTTTCTTATCTCACACTTCTTCCTTGTGGAACTCACTTCTGGCTCCATTCTTTCCAACCAACTTTAATCTGCAAAAATATAAATGCAGTGTTGATTACTATCTACTGTCCTCCTGATTTCTCTTTTCTTTTTCCTCATTACTAATATGTCTGTTCCTAATTCCTCCACACTCTGTAACCCTTTGTGTTTTAGTGGCTTTATTGCCTTGCTTGGGGTGATACCGATTTAAAAAAAAAAAAACATGGAGAAGATAATGGGAAACCACTTCACTATCTTTCCCAAGAAGTTTGTCAATTCACAGATAATAAAGAAAAGGAATCTATGAAGAAGGCAACAGGAAACCACTCCATTTCCCAAGAAGTCATGACAATTACCAGATAATAAAAAAAAATGAATATGTGCAGAAGACAATGGAAAAAAAACTTCATCATCTTTCCCAAGAAGACATGGTAATTCTCAGATAAAAAACATTTTTTATAAGAGTCTCCTTACTGCAGCATCCACCAAAATGTTCAGCTTAAAACTGTCTTCTTAGATAGTATCCAAAGATTTTGAATATCTCCAGAACTGACAGTGTAACCATGATGTAATAGACAGCAGGTAAAATTCAGAACTTCAGTTCCACTCATATTGAAAATGGATTAATTTATCTGGAATCAAACACATTTGTAGACATGCAAGAGAATTCTTTGTCTTACTTATAACACCCCCTCATATCACTTAAGACACGTCAACTACCCACACTTATATCAGGAATAGCGATTTGACTGACTGGATCAAAAACTGATTGGAACAAAAAAAGAAGGATGTGACAAATTTCATCTATGTTGTCAAGGCTTATTTATTGAGAATATATATATATTTATTAAAGACATTTTTATGTTGAACGTTCTTTTTTATAGATACAAGTATTTAAGTAAATGCTCTGTTTATAATAAACAGTATTAAATAACATTTACCGGCCTGAATGTCTGAGAAATTTTTCATAGAAAATATTCGTCCTTTGACATTATTCGAACCTGCATCCTATACGGAACCGTCATTTACGCTGACGTGCCTTTACTTAAATACTTGTATCTATAAAAAAGAACGTTAAACATAAAAATATCTTTAATAAATAAATTGTCAGACTTTGTCCATTTCTTAATACATATATATATATATATATATATGTATGTATGTGTGTATGTGTGTGTGTGTGTGTGTGTGTGTGTGAAATATATATATCAACCCCATAGAAAACTTATGGAGCATTATAAAGTACTGTCTCTCGAGAAAGCAGTTGAGCAACATGCTCCATAGGTTTTCTATGGGGTTGAGGTCAGGAGATTGGGGTGCCCATGTCATAATACTCACCTGCTTCTCATCAAAGTATTCCTTCATCAATTTTGATTTGTGACAGGGAGTATTATCCTGCATAAAAATGAGCTTGGTGGGGTCGATTTGCACCATTTGCAACATTTATTAAAAAAATTCAGGTGAGTCACTTTTATCGAACAGCACTGTATATATATATATATATATATATATATATATATATATGTGTGTGTGTATATATAAATAAAAAGGAAGAACAATAAGATATATAATCCAGTGTTCTTACAGGTATTTTTATTTTTACAAAATAGTGCGCAATGTAAGTTTACAGAGCATTAATATTATAAATGAATTCATTTAAAATGTTTTTTTTTGCTACATAGTTCTAACCATGTTTCAAAAATGGAAGCTAAAAGCTCCGAATTTAATTTTGTAATTAAATTAAAGGCATTAGTTCCATTTCATCCTCAAGTGAATGTTGGAGTAACTTTTAAAATTACTGGGTTTTAAAGACACAGCTAAAATCATAATTCATGTTTCCAAGGTTACAGATAAATCCACTTCCATTAGACAAGGGGTGTCTGCGTGTTATATATATATATATATATATATAGTCATAAGATGTGCTATATTTTTGGGATAAAGTGCTTAATATCAGAGATAGAGTGTGTGTAAATATAAAAGTGAACATAGAAGTCAATACTTAGTGGCGACAGTCTGTTTCAAGCTAGATGCAATCGTCAGGTCTGACAATTGCATCTAGCATGAAACAGACTGTCGCCTCTAAGTGTTGACTTCTATGTTCATTTTATATATATATATTGGCGAATTTAACACTCACAATACATATTGAAGGCAAGAGTAGAAAAAAATATCGAGAAAACTGCCTAATGAGCTTAAATAAATGGATGACAGAACAGAAATTGAGAGGGATAATAAAGAAACAAACATTACTTAGAGCTACGAAGGATAGGAATTTGTGGAGAGCCATGATTGAATAAAAGAAGACCTAGGAATAAGCTCTAACTCTATAAACCAACTGGAGATTGCAATATCGAAGCCTGGTTCACTAACCACTGTGCCATCACCTGATGCGGCTAATTTGAGACAAACAATTGCCAATTTTCTCTCAGACATCTTTGATATGTTTATTCCTTTTGTTTCACCATCAAAGAAATCTTCGAAGTTGCTAAGTGATTCTTCTGACCCAACCAAGAACGTGTCACGCTACCAATAAGATACAACTTCATTTTGAAGCAATAACGGTAATCTGATTATTTTTCTGTACATTTTACTGTGATTCTTTACTAGTTTAGGATTAGTTCGAAGAAATAGCATGACGGGATTGGTCGGGAATGGATGGGAATTCTTGAAGCTTTAGTTCATCTCTTGTCAGACTTGGTCCATTAAGTTCTTGCCAATATCTAACCCGGAGGAGGAGGAGGAGAAGAAGAAGAATTCATTTTCTAAAGAATCTGTCTCTTCATGCTCAACTTTACTTTCCTCCCCCCTCAAACTCTCTTTCATTTTAACTCTCTCTCTCTCACGCACTCACTCTTACTTGCTTTCATTCTCTCTCACTCACTGTCTGTTAGTCACTCACTCTTTTTTCATCAGCTCTCTTTCTCTCTATAACTTTCTATCCTCCTCATTGTCACTCTCAGTTCCCTGTGCTATTTCTCCCATACATATTAAACACCCCCAACCACACACACACACACACACGTGTGTGTGTGTGTGTGTGTGTGTGTGTAACTGAATATTGATGTATATATTAAGGGGGGGGACGAAATACAACAAACATCAGTTACAATTCTACAATGAGAAACACTGAAAATACAGGGATTAATTAATCGATTGATTGATTTGTTTTTTTTCTGTTTTAATCACCTTTTGCAAGTTATTTAGAGCCAGAAAACATTTTTAGATTGTAAGAATTTTAGGAAGATAACAATGATTTTTACAGATACAAGTTCTACTAATTAACCTATAGCTGTGGGGAAAAGAGGTGGATTCATATATTTCCCAAGGGTATTTGTGCATAAGGAAATATAATGAACTGGTGAATAATATATAATTTAATAAAAGTTAATACGCATCTAAATTAATAATAATTTTAATTATAATTTATTAAGAGCCAAAAAGCACAGGAAATTGTGGAGGATTGTGGTCACCAACATCCTGAAGGAACTTGCACTTAGAAGATTATTATACGTAAGAAACAAACTACAATAAATAAATTATCTTTCACCACAGGAAATGATATTTTAAAGTGTGTATAAAATATTTAATGTGCATATAAAATAATAAAAATTAATAATAGTAATAACACTGATACATATAAAATATTTGATACATGCTTTTACCAATGCTCTGTGAAACCATTGTGCACTATTTACAGCGTGCGATGGGTAAATTGTCATCATTTTATATTTTTAATTTCACGCATGTGCATTGTTTGTTTTTGATTTTGTCAACTGCACAGTATTTTAGGGTCAGCTGGGCACCATCTGTGAGAAAAAGAGCACCATGACGCAGTTCACTCTGTGAGAAATTGAGAAATGGCATGCTGTACTGTTTGGCATTCAGATTGGAAGCTCCAATACAAACATTTCAGAGTGTTTGGGTGTCAATCTGAAAACAATGCAGAGAATTTTGAATGAGGGTGGTGATATATCGAGTAAAAATCATGGTGTTTGGAGGGATCACTAGTGATAATGTCGTTATGCCTCCATTCATCTTCCCAAGGGGCCTCAGACTCAACACGGAGGCCTACATCAAGTGTCTCGAGGAGGTATTGCTGCCCCGAGTTAAGAGGGTGGCTGCTGGAAGGCTCAATGTCTGGCAACAGGATTCTGCATCATGCCACACAAGCATGATAATCCAGTCATGACTGTCAGACAATTTCTGCGATCACATTACCCCTTATATCTGGCCACCTATCTACCCTGACTTGCAACCCCCTTGATTATTATGTGTGGGCCACAATTGAGCGAGAGACCAACAAAACTCCTTGTAACACCAAAGATGAACTGAAGGCAAGGAATATGGCAGCATTCACCAACTTAAACAAACAGACCGTCCAGAAGAGGTGCAGGAGATTCCGAAGTCGTCTGGTGGCTGTGGTTGAAGCCAATGGCGATTTTCTTAAATAAATTTACTTTTTAGTATTTCAAGATATTTTTGTGTAATTTTGGTAAATATATCTGTTAAAATGAGATGTCAATGTTATTTTAATCTTTGCATAAGTTAAATGACAATTTATCCATCATACCTTGTACATGGTACACATATATTTGAATTTGAATTATAGATTTTAAAAAAATATCAGGATGTAACCGATAAAATCTTGACAATCACTGACAATGTCCTGTTCTTGGGAATGGCTGAAGCAGTCAAAAGTTTTCTTCTTCTTCTTCATTATGTACCATGTCCCCTCAGGACAAATGTAAACATGGCTCTCCACAACTTCCTGTCCCTTCAGAGTCTGTCTATATTTCTGAGATGAGGTATTATGTACATTATTTACATTATTCGGACTATTGTCCTCATCTTTGTCGCCAGGAGATAAATGATAACTGACATCCATCAAACATGGCATGTGGAACTAGAGCAGTCTACCCCAGTGAGCGAAATAAAGGGTTCAGTTCGGCATTCCAACCACCTGAAGAAGGCTGGAGCGTACAACGGCCAAAACGTTGTGATAAATATGGCGACAAAGATGAGGACAATAGTCCGAATAATGTAAATAGTGTACATAATACCTCATCTCAGAAATATAGACAGACTCTGAAGGATATTTATTTATTTTTGTCTACTGGCCTGAATATTTGAGGAATCTTATTAAAGAAAAATATGCACTCTCTTAAGCTGGAATCTAACTTGTGTCTGCCTGGGTAGAGGGAACTAACGTTAGATCTAATGTGCTTTAGACCAGCTTGGCTAGGAAGAACTTTGCAGATCAAAAATTACCTTTAAGCATAATCTTTTAAGATATCTTATTAAAGAAAAATATATTGACTTTCCACACTATTTCAAATAAAAGGTTAGGAATGAAACCTCTGTCATTACTGGAAAGACTGATATCAGCTACTGGATATAAGAAACCTATTTTCCTTAAAAATTGTTTCAAGAGAAATTTTTTATAAATTTTAATTGAAAGTAGCATAGGCTGCTTAATTAATGAATGCCAAATATTTCCTTGTAGGTAAACGGCTAGTATGATAATTATTGTTACCATTTTTGTTCATGTTAAATTTTGTAATATGTTGGAACAGCTCTGTAATCTGTATAATGTACTTCCATCAAATTTTGTGTGAAAATTGGCAAATCAAGGAGAGGGATTGCTGCACATATAAACAATTTCAAATCAAGAATGAGGACAATAGTCCAAATAATGTAAATAATGTTCCTTGTATCTCTTAATAAACTTTGTCTTTCTGTTATTTCTTCTAAGACCTGTTCTACCATCCATTTACTCAAGCTCATTAAGTATATTATATGTCACTTTCCTCTGTCCCTCTTGCTCTCTGTCTTGTGAGTATCAGATTTTCCAAGCCCTCATTCCTCATTATATGCCCCCAAAATCTTCAACTAACTTTCCCTGATGTTAAGTATTTTTCTTTCTATTTTCTCCCAAAATTTGTCATTACTTACATCCTCAGCATCATTCTGTAGAACTATATTTCTGTTCAGTGTTTGTTATTTAATACTGTATCAACTACATCTGCCAGCAAGTCTTCTGATTTGGAATTTGGAGGTTTTCAGGATCATGGGACCACATCTTAATTGCCTTTGTTCCCAGGTCTACCCTGACCTGGGGTGGTAGCACCTGTTAGGGTCCCAGCTATGGGCAAATAGTGAACCACCAAATAAAAATGAAATACATTTTTATAGTAAAAATACCAGCAATTCATTTTTATATAAAAAATAACTTACCAACAATACATTTTAGCTGTAGTTGAAGGTATGCAATTGTGTTCAAAAGCCATAAAATTGTCCAAAATAAAATATATTTCAGCATTAAATAACCCATAAAAACTGATATACTACTAAACAAAATCAACCAACCATTAATATTGTATCTATTTTTTGATATGATAGCTTTCAGACATCTGGAATAATTTAAAGGTAAACTTCTTTCAGGAATTAACACCAGTTTTATCCCACTCTTAATGTCAAATCACCTTAAAATCATTCAAGATTAGACAATGTCTCTGAGCTCTTTCTGCAGATTTTCAATAGAACTCAGGTGTCTGAGAAGTTGACTCTAAAACCCTTCTCCAGGAATCACTTTTACATCTCTACTGCATCTTGCCTGGGATCTTGCTGAAACATCCATATTCTTGGTAGTTTGAAAAATTTTACAGCATTATCCAATAATCCTTTGATAATATGTAAAATGTCTATATGACTAAAGGGATAACAAGTACAAATTATACTTCTCATCATGTCTAACAGCCAGGATGGAATTTTGGAAGTGGCAGATGAAAGACCTTTTTTTTTTTACAGATGTCTCTCAAACTGTTTCTGTCAAAGAGCTCTATTTCAGTCTCATTAGACTGTAATATTTTTCCCAGAGTAAGCCGTTCACGTTGGTTACAGAAGGGGTTTTCTTCCCAGCTGTTTTTTAAATTGCTTAACCCTTGTTTGATTTAGCATCCCTTTTTAGGATTTTAGCTACATTTTTAGCTGAGTATTTTTATTAGTTCCCTTTTTAGGAATGTTCAGTTTCTTCAGGAGTTTTCTTTACAAATTTTTCATCATCATCATCATCATCGTCATCATCACCATCATCACCGTCATCATCATCATCATTGTCATCATCATCATCATTGTCATCATCGTCGTCATCATCATCATCATCATCATTGTCATCATCACCATCATCATCATCGTCGAATCATCATCATCATCATCATCGTCATTGTCATCATCACCATCATCATCACCATCGTCATCATCGTCGTCATCATCGTCGTCGTCGTCGTCGTCATCATCATCGTCGTCGTCGTCATCATCATCGTCGTCGTCGTCGTCGTCATCATCATCATCATCATCATCACCACCACCATCATCATCATCGTCATCATCGTCATCATCATCGTCATCATCACCATCATCATCACCGTCATCGTCGTCATCATCATCATCACCACAATCATCATCATCATCATCACCATCATCATCATCGTCATCGTCATCATCATCATCGTCGTCATCATCATCATCATCGTCGTCGTCACCATCATCATCATCATTGTCATCATCGTTGTCATTGCCATCATCATTGTTGTGTGTGGTATCATTTTGCCAGAGAGTAATTTTAAGTGGCTAATTACCAAATCTCTTCCCGGGTCTATGAGTAAAAATGGCACTATAAGTGAGCTATCTATGCACATTTGGGATGTTTCATTTAGATGGAGAGGGTTTGGTGGTGGATATGTATAATTCTGCACAAAGTAATCATTTGTAGTTCTGAGATGCTCATGTGCCCAGGAATTTTTAATCACATGATTTTTTGGTATCTTTCTTTATCCTAACCAATGCCCTCATCACAACAAGGATAATTGTACTTTTAAATTTTCCACTTTTTGTTACTTTGATTTGCAGGTCTTTATAATTTGAGAGTTTTGAAAATCTTTTTTAGAAACACTGGAATCCTGTATTCAAGTCATATCAATTAGTTGATGGTTTCTTTTTTAAAATCTTTTATGACTATGTCGAGTCTATTTGCGTCAATTTTCCTGTCTGATTATTGGAAAATCCCACAATATGGTCACCATTTGTGATCTCATGCAGGTGGTATTTATTCCATGTATTCGAGACTTCAATACCATATTTCAAACAGATATGCCAATGAATATATTGTCCTAACCTGTCATGTCTAATAATGTATTCTTTCTCAGCAATGACTGAGCATTGAGATACTATGTGGTCAACAGTTTCATCAAATTTATGGCATATTATTATTATTGTTGTTACTATCATTTCCTTTGATTTCTGTTGTATACATATTTCCATATTACCATCACTATTTTTATTAAATTATTAAGATGTTTATTATTATTAAATCATTATTAAGATGTATATTATGATTAATACTTTAAGATAGTTATTATTTTTATTAAGTTATTAAGAAATATATTATTATTAATACATTATTATTAAATTAAATGCTTATTACTATTAAAATCTCTATTATTATTCAATTTTATTAAGATGTTTATTATTATTATTTTTAAATAATTAAGACATTTATCATTATTATCAAATTATTAAGATGTTTATTATTATTAAACCATTATTAAGATGTATATTATTAATACCTTAAGATAATTATTATGCTTAAAAATTATTAAGATAGTTATCATTATTAAATTGTCTATTACTATTAAATTATTATTATGATATTTGCCATTATTAATACTTCAAGATTATCATTTTTATTATTATTGTTGTGTTTTGCCTTAGCTTTGTGTTGTACATGTTACCCCCTGCACAAGAATCAACCAGAAGCTTCAAGAGACAAAATGATTTTTTGCCAACAGATAATGTTTCTTCTGTTTAATTCTATAAAAAAACAAACATTTCCTTCCACAATGTCGAAAATTTTGCAGAACATGAAAATTACATGCAGATTCATTTCCACAGTTCACTGACAACTGAACCGTCTTTCTACTTTGCAATGAATAGCATTCGCACATGTCTTCTAAAACCTCCAGTAAATAAATCAACCTTTTCTTTGGTCATTCTAACTCAGCACAATGCTGACTTAAGCGTGACCATTATAACTACCAATGAAGTAAGTAAAACCTTTTTTTGGTTGTTCCAACTCAGGTGAAGGCTGATGAGCTCAACCATTATAACAATACTTATCCTTAGTTATCCTAACTTTTGGACCAAAAAAGGAAAGATGAACATCCCCAAGAGACCCATTGTGGAAACCCAATTGTTTGTATGCTTCTTGCTTTTCTTTTTGTTTCTTTTACTAATATTCACCCAATACAAGTAAAGAGAAACGCATAATATTACCATTGCTATTACCAGATTTGACTGTGTGTTTATCTGTGCATGTATGCTTGTGTATAAATAGCACAATTACATCACTAATGTACAACACAGACATACACATATACATTAGATATGCACATGCAAAGTCATACGCAGACAGTGTGTGATGGACAGAGAATCAGACCTTCTTTTATATTATAGATTTTGTCAGGAACATAATCCTCATCATTAGTAATGACAAAACCCCATTGGGAAATTATTTACTTTCTTCCTCGTAGAAAAAATCCAGGATTCAAAATGAAGATAATTCTGAAAGCGCTAAATTGATTTTCCACACATTTTTAATGGCTTTGCAACAAACAAAGTGCCTATATTCTCCTCAAATGAAATGCATAAATAAACTTGTATTTACACCTGTTCATAAATAGCTTGATTGACTATTCTCTTTACCTGTATTTGCCTGTATTCCTAAAATGAAATGCATAAATAAACTTGTATTTACACCTGTTCATAAATAGCTTGACTGATTACCTAGTCTCTTTACCTGTATTTGCCTATATTCCTAAAATGAAATGCGTAATTAAAATTGTATTTACACCTGTTCATAAATAGCTTGATTGATTACCTCTTCTCTTTACCTGTATTTATCTATATTCTAAAATGTATGTACAGCTCTTTTTCTTCATCAGTGATTTCAAACATATTGTTATAAAATTCTGCTTTCCATTTTTATATAATCAGTCAAGTTCACTTGATTGGTTATTGATTCACCTGCCTGGCTGTAACTTTTTAATATTCATGGTATTTTGACATAGTGTCTCTGATTGCTTACACTTGCTTTTTTATTTGAGGACATTGAATATTTCAGAAGAATAATGTTTGTGCAAATATTTCTCATAAAGGGAAGTAATATTAAATGCATTGATGTCTCTTGTCAATCAAATTGTTGATCAATGTTACAATCTGTTTATTGTTAGCCAGCCAATATTCAGTGACATTGGTTGAGTTTTGCATCTTTTTTTGTTTATATATATATATATATATATATATATATATATATATATATATATATGAAACCTGTTTTAATATATACATTTTCTAAATAAATCCACATTACAACCAAAAACGTTTGTGGCACCTCTCTTCTTTTCTTTTAATATACATACTTTTCTCTCATTGGAACCACTACAACCTCTTTCTTTTATATATATATATATATATATATATATATATATATATATATATATATATATATTTATATTTTATAAAAAAATTATAACATAAGTATGTTATAAAATCACTACAAAAATAGCCATTTTGTTTCAACACACTCTGTGTCTTATCAAGTGATGATGTTGAAAAGAAAATAAATGGTTTTAAAAGTTTCAGATTAATTAACGATCCTACACTAGTGGTTCCAATGAGAGAAAAGTATGTATATTAAAAAGAAGAGAAGAGAGGTGCCACAAACGTTTTTGGTTGTAATGTGGATTTATTTAGAAAATGTATATATATAATTATATCTGCTCTACTTTGTATTGAGCACTCTTTTAAGAATTGTAATTGTTGGTTATTGGAATTCATTCCGTATATACCAATTATATACTTTGATATATATATATATTCAAATGTTTCATTGAATAATATAGACATATTGTGTCTACATATTTTTTTATACTGATCCTTTCCAGTTATCTAATCATTTTCTTGATGTTAAGATGAAATTAATCAAAAAAATTTGCTTTCTGTTTGTGTGTATTTTTAAAAATCACTATCACAATGGAATGCAAATGTTATCGCAGTTACAATATTCAATGACATTGAATTTATTTTTTTGAAACTTCATCTCTCTTGCCTATCTATGCCTAATGGCTTAAAACTATTTCGACCATCGACTCCTTTTTGATGCCTGAATAGACTTCAAGCATGTACATAAAAATATCAACAACAAATATTTCTTTATTTCAATTTCTATTTTTCTTCCTAGAATAGATGTCTTTGCCATTGTGGTTGTAGTAGTAGCAGTAGCAGCAATGAAAATAATAATAATAGTAATAATAACAATTAATGTTATATTGTCACTTGGTTTCAAGTATCATCCAGCTAATGTCAATATGAAATGTTGGAATAATAATAGTAATACTACTACTGCTACTGCTACTACTACTACTACTGGTTGTTTGGTCAATGAATGCTGAATGTTTTCATATAAGAAAACTGTTAATATTACCATTACCAGTAACGCCCTCCCCTCCAGAAATGTACAAAAAATATCAATAATAAATAAAGAAATAAATATGGAAAGAAATTTGTTTGCCCTTCTCCTTCCTTATCATTTCTCAATAAGATTCATTTTAGCTTTAGGTTTTCTTATCCCTTTTTCAATTTCTATTTTTCTTCCCAGAATAGATGTGTTTGCCATAATGGCTGTAGTAGTAGTAGTAGTAGTAGTAGTAGTAGTAGGAGGAGGAGGAGGAGGAGGAAGGGAAATTGAACAAAGAATAGACTGCTCTAAGAGTAGTTTTATCCAACACTACAGTATACTACAAAACCAAAACAAATTTGAAAAATACTAGATTGGCAGCAAGGTTTCATCATTTTACAGTTGAAATGGCTAGATGCAACCATAAGTTCTATGCTTTCTTCCAGCTTCTTGCTTTCCAATCAACTTTGGTCTTCAAAATTTTAAATGCAATGTCAATCGTTATCTTCTGTCTTCTTAATTCCTCTTCTTTTATTGTTCTTTCTCCTTAATAATGTTTTTCCCTAATATTCTTTCACACTCAGTAATGCCTTGCATCTTAGTGACTGTTATATTCCGTGCTAATAAGGAATATATACTTGAAAAACAAGGTGGATAAAATAAGTAAAGGTTTATTGTAAAAACCAGTACAATAAGAATAAAGGTAACAGTTATGTACAAGGTCGTTGCAAGTCAATCCAGTAGTGAGTGCTACTACTGGAAGGTCAGTAGTTCTTGTGTAAATCTGAGTCGTACTCAAGGCTGAATTTAATGTGGGGTTCCCGAGCTCATAGGCTCTGCCATAAAATCCCCGTAGACCTTGTACAAACAGGATCGGGTCTGTCTACCTCCTCGGACGAGACTCTGCCTTTTGGCATAGCCTCATCTGGGTTCCTCTCTGCCCAAAAGCAAAGAGTTCGACAGCACTGCTGGAACAGATTCCAGCTAGTATATTTAGCTACCCCCCGCCACGAGGGTTGCATGTGGCACAAGGCCGGTTTAACGTGAGTTCTCCGAGCCTGTAGGCTCAGCCAAAAATATTCCCTTTTGAACCTGTATAAATGGGTTCAGGAGCAGTCTACATCCCCAAACAAGACTCTGCCCTATGGCAGAGCCTTGTCTGGGTTCTTCTCTGCCCGAAGTCAGAGAGTTTGACTGTTCAGCTGGAACAGATCCCAGATTCTGTAGTCGATTGACTTACAGATAGTTATAGGTAGTTACTACCTATGAGGGTGACAGGTTATTCCATTACATCAGTGACTTTATTGCCTTACTTGGTAATCCAAATTTGCAAGGTCTGTGGAATACAGCAGGTACAGTTGGATATACCAGCCAAGCTGTACCATTTTCTGCTGAGTCTGCCAAGCGACATAACATCTGGCATTATCCTGATGGAAGAAAACAATTGTAGAGGTTGCTAAAATTTGTCTGTAAAAGATTATTAAAACAGAGGTCAGGTCCACAAGCTTCTTAGCCCATTGACTGGTCCATGGAGAAGCAGTTTTTGTATGCTGGCTTTTTTGATTGTAGATGTAATAGGATTAGTTGATAGGATAATATATATTTTGAATCATTGCATTTTTCAGGAGGGGCCATTTTTTTGTTTGGGAATATTTTATGGACCTCTTGTTTCACATTGAATATAAAAGAATTAGTGTACTGGAGAAGTCTGAAAGTGTTTTCAATGTATTTCACTTCTTTGTGTAAATAATCTAAGCCACATATTCTTAGAGCTCTTAAGTAGCATGCCAGATTTAATTTTATTGTTATGACAAGAATAGAAATTTATTACATTGTTTTTGTTGGTTGATTTTCAGCAGATCTTCTAATAAAACAGTGTGGGCTACCTACGATCAAAAGTGATGGAAAGAAAAAGAAAAAAACTCTAAACGAATTTGGTTAGATATAAAAAAACATTTATAAAATCCCCAGCATCCCTTGTTCGTGCACATGTGTAGTCATACCAACATAACAAATTTAGTCCAATTAAGTCCTGAAGGACGAAATTTGTCACAAGTATACTTTAGGCCTTGTGTCATATCTAAGCTATGCTTATAAACCCACCATCTTTAGGAATTATAAACACTGACATAACCAGACTAAGACAAAAATACCCACTAGAATCCATACATAGACACACTCTAACACATGTTAACACTGCAAGACAAAGACACATAAAGTCCGCTTGACCATTGAAGAACAAACAGCAATAAAAGTACTGAAACTTTCTCTTCCATAATTTTTTTCCTAAAAATTTCTGATGAAGCTTAATTAAAGGTGAAACATGTTAAATTTATAAATGTTTCCTATTTGTTCTTTATCCTATGATTCTTTTGGATTCTAAACTATATTTGATCCCAACTTATATATATATATATATATGTGTGTGTGTGTGTGTGTGTGTGTATATGTGTGTGTGTAAAATGTGTATGTATATAAATATAAATATATATATATAGATATATATATGTGTGTGTGTGTGTGTATGTGTGTATATGTGTGTGTGTAAAATGTGTATGTATATAAATATATATATATAGATATATATATATATATGTGTGTGTGTGTGTGTATGTGTGTATATGTGTGTGTAAAATGTGTATGTGTATAAATATAAATATATATATATATATATATGTGTGTGTGTGTGTATATGTGTGTGTGTAAAATGTGTATGTATATAAATATATATATATATATATATATATATATATATATATATGTGTGTGTGTGTGTGTATATATATATATATATATATATATATATATATATATATATATATATATATCTGCCAAATAATATATATATATCTGAAGAGTGGACATCTATGAAACACTGGAGTTAGGATGCTGAAGGTAACATCAATCATCTAAGTAACAAATTTTCTCACATTAATCCTATATATAGATAGTGTTGTAACCTAGGCAAGGTTACTGAATAGAATAAACACACAAAGGTTGGTAATGAATGAATAATAATACTTAGGACAAGAACAACACATATAATATTCGCCAGTGGTGCATAGAAGTAGTCAACTGCTAGAAGTGAGTCAAGTGAATTCTACAATCAATTCTGCAGACCAACATACAGTATTTACTACTGTATTTATGTGAATGTGAACATACCCATTATCATCTGTAGGTATGCTAAAACAGATAGATAGATATGAACAGATTAAGATAGATATAAAAATATATGTAGATAAACAGATAGATAGATCGATAGATAAGTGATTTTATAATTGTAGCTTAGATGTGGCACAAGGCCAAGAGTATGGGGCACCCAGTGCGGATCAAACTCACTACTCAGTTGTAATTGTGCTAGCAAGACAAACTTGATAACCATTAAACTACCTCGAGGTGCCCAAGATAGATAGCTATGACAACATAGTATTTATATATTATTTTGCTACTTTCATGCTTTATTTGATTCTCATCAACTTAAAAGGTCAGCAATTTCCATTGTCTTGTGCACAATAAATGCAAATTTCATTGCGACATCAACAACATAACCTTTATGTGTCTTTCTTCAATAACATCTTCAAGAACTTCTGGAATATTTTTCACTCTAGGCCATGTGTGAACCCAGGAGTATGAACATTAATCCTTTCAAGATCATAAGCAAGTGAATCATTTTGTGTAAAGGTGTCTTGCATTCACAGGAAGAAGTAGAAATTATTTCCCTTGAGAAATATAAATATAGTTAGAAACCTGTGGAGTGTTTTTCAGAAGGAATCTTTCTTCTCTGAACAGAAAAGATTTATATGGTCTCTTTTCAGTCTCTTTTTCTCTTGATGGATATGTTAGGCAAAGAAAGAATATTTCCTGTGTACATTTCCCTATTCTAGGCATTATCATATCTCTGATATAGTAACACCTTAAAACAAAGACAGTACAGAATAGCTGAAAGAAAGGAATCCCAAATATGCATTATACTCAATGTTGTACAAGAAATTATATAAATATTTGTCAATAATTTGTCCCAAACAGAGAAATTGTAACATGAATAGAACAGAGTGGAAAGGCAAGAAGTGAGAGAGTCTTACTTGTAATATTTCTCAAAGGAAAAACAATCAGACCAGTGATTTGTTCTATGAAATTCAAGGTACAATGTACAATGTACTATTCTCCCTACCACTGTGAGCTTGAGATGATGTCTAGCACCTTTATCAGTCTATCATCAGCAACTGTCATAAGCAGATATGTCTTGTCTCTACCTGTGCTAAAGGTCTTCGGTGGTTATTATAATTCACCTGTGCATTTGATATAAGCATCATAAGGTGTTGAGTTTGATTGGAATTCATCTTCATTGTGTGATTTCTTTTGCTTGACAGTAACAAGTAAAAAGGGATATTGTTCACACAAGACTCGGATCCCAATTGATTTTGTTGTGTGAGTTGGAGATGGCATTCCTTCTCTTCAGTTCAGTAAATCCATTCACTTAATGGTTTCATGGCTGGTCTGACTCCTTCGAGATCTGTGGCCTCAACTGGTTCTTTCTAATATTTCCCGCTCAATGTTCATACTTGATCATGTGATTCTGCATGTGTATGAGAATCTATTTTTAGCTTTTATCTGGAGCTGTTGCTAGGCCTGCCTGATCTAATTGTTCATATAATCAGCAACTACTATTACACATTGAAAGGGAAAGTGGGGAGTTAATGTATTATATTATTAGAGAGATGGAAAGAGAGATGGGTTGCTAAGTGTAAAATGTGTGAGGTTAGGGGTTAATATATATATATATATATATATATATTGGAGAAGAGTGCTAAATATTGGATACATAGTATTTATAAGCATAAATAATGTGAACAGATAGATAGATATGAACAATGATAAATAGATAGATATGAATAATAAAAGATAGATATGAACAGTGTGACACTAAAATTTCCCTTTCTCTCTGCTGTGCAGCAACAGCTTAGGGTTAGAATCTCTGACTGATGTCAAATTGGTTGAATTTCAATCCCAGCTTGAAGCAATTGAATGTCTAGTCACATTGAAGAGCTGTGATACAACAACACAGTCTTTCTGTGGATAACTATATATATATATATATCTATATATATATATATATATATATTTTGAAGAATAAACAAATATTAAAAAATTAAAATCTTTAGACACACTGGGTTGTAGATTAATATTCTTTCATTTTTTTATTATTATTTCATTTTAGATTCCTCAACAAGTTTCAAACAAAATGGCCATTATCAGGATGAGAAATATTTCTGCTTGCTGGTAGCAGTAAACTACAGAAATATATATATTATGCAGTGTTATATTAGAACATGCACATACCCACTACAAAACTGTACATCTTGTTTCGATGTTAAAAAATTCTTTAACGTTTCATCAGGTTGGAAATCACAATGCTAATAAAATATATTTTTTTTTAAAGTTGAAACAAGATGTACAGTTTTGTAGTGGGTATGTGTATATTCTAATGTAACACTGCATAATAAACAAATATTTATTGCTTTATTTTTGTATTGAGCCCTATTTTAAATTAATGTTTTGAATGCTGAAATCTTACTCTTCATTCTTTCACATTTGTATATATATATATATATATATATATATATATATATATATATATATATATATATATATATTAAGAGTGGCAAATATTGGAGACTATTTATAAGCATAGATAGTGTGAACATATAAATAGATATGAAAAAAGATAGGTAGATATGAACAAAGACAGCTATGACTATAGATAGATATGAACAATGAAAAATAGATAGATAGATAGATAGATAGATAAAGAGAGATAGAGAGAGAGAGATAAATATGAACAATGATAGATATGAACAGTGTGTGATAGATAAATAGATAGATAGAGAATTATATATATATATATATATATATATATATATATATTGTGTAAAAGTGCCTAATATTGGAAACATAATATTTATAGGCATAGTGTGAATAGACAGATATAAACAAAGATAGATATAAATGAACAAAGATAGATAGATATGAACAATGCTAGATATGAATAAAGATAGATATGAACAAAGATAGATTTGAACAATGACAGATAGATATGTACAGTGTGAATAGGTGGAAAATTATATATACATATATATATATATATATAGATAGATAGATAGATAGATACATCAATACATAGATACATAAATACATAGAGAGATAATATAAAATTATATATATATATATATATATATATATAGATAGATAGATAGATAGATAGATAGATAGATAGAGATAATATAAAATTATATATATATATATATAGATAGATAGATAGATAGATAGAGATAATATAAAATTATATATATATATATATATATAGATAGATAGATAGATAGATAGATAGATAGATAGATAGATAATATAAAATTATATATATATATATATATAGATAGATAGAGAGATAATATAAAATTATATATATATATATATATAGATAGATAGATAGATAATATAAAATTATATATACATATATATATATATATAGATAGATAGATAGATAGAGAGATAATATAAAATTATATATATATATATATAGATAGATAGATAGATAGAGATAATATAAAATTATATATATATATATATATATATATATATAGATAGATAGATAGATAGATAGAGAGATAATATAAAATTATATATATATATATAGATAGATTGATAGATAGATAGAGAGATAATATAAAATTATATATATATATATATATATATATATAGATAGATAGATAGATAGAGATAATATAAAATTATATATATATATATATATATAGATAGATAGATAGATAGATAGATAGATAGAGAGATAATATAAAATTATATATATATATATATATATATATATATATATATATAGATAGATAGATAGATAGATAGATAGATGAATTTGTATCCACATCCCCTGTACATACTTCTGTGACCCATAATTTTTCTTGATATTTTTGTATTTTTGTATTTTTTGTAAACAATCCACTAATTGAGAGATTTTTTAAGGGTTACTTAAGTATGTGCCAGTCACACCTAAAGTCAAGTTGTTGTTCATTGAAATTTTTTTTTTTCCCTTGTCAACTTCCTCTTTTTTTCGATTTCTTTCCCTATGTCTGCCGACTCTATTAAAGTGTAAATGAGGATTGTCAAAGCAAATAGCTGATTGATTATTCTCGTTTTTCAAAGAAAGAATAGATTTGGTCTTTCTCTGAAATTGTCCTTCTGACATGCGGATGTTTGATTTTTGCCAGCTGTCAATATTATCAGTGGTGTTGTTGTCGAGCTTGCAGAAAACAAAGGTCAAAAGAACAAGCATTTCCAAGATGGACTGTTTTATTTTTCTGTTTTTAAAATGAAGTTCACAAGGCTCAAGAGCCACTCGAGATAGAGGATTGCAGAGCAAGAGGAACTGTTTATTGAGATATGTGGGGAAGATAGTGGTTGACTCTAGACTTGAACAGGTTAAGTTTGTAGCAATCAAGAAAGCATCCTCTTGGGAGTTTGTTCCATAAAACAGCAATTCATAGAAAGAAGCTGCTCGAGTGGAACTTACTTCTCACCATTATGAAGAGAATGAGGGTGATTCACTACAGTCTTTGTGGCATGGTGGATCTTAACCGTGCCGGTTAGAACTGGCTAAACTAAGGAATGTAGTTCATCTGAACACTTTCCATGGTTGTATGAATAGGGAAGCAAAAGACTTGCAACATTTTGTTTGTGAGAAAGGGGTTGGAGGGTGGAAAATAATTTGCCACCCACAAGGATGCAGAGACATTTTTGGACTGTTTTAAGACTGGAAAATAAAGACTGGACAGTTCCTGCTATTGGGCTTGTCCATTAGCCCAATCTTACCTTCTTCGAGTAATGCACTATTCCAACTTTCATTCATAAATCTAGCCGTCTGATTGGTTCATTTCTACCAATCAGGTTGCCCGCACATGCACTTTAAAGCTTTGGTGCAAAATCGCTCTGGAGCCACACCACGTGATCATGACCTCTTAAAAAGAACCCAAAGCATGTGTGACCACACAGACGGGAGGACAGAGAGGCAGAGGCAGAAGCCAACGGAGACGCAGACCTGGGCAGATCAGCAACAGACCATTTTTCAACCGCTTACTCAAGCTTAAAAATGTGACTACTAATTACCGTCTCGCTAATCAAGATGACAAATCTTTCCCGTTCAATAACTTCTACGAACTTCTTCATCATTGGGAACACACTAAGCACAATACATGTACGTACGAACACTCATCACAACACAACACACACACATGCATAATATTTACCACACACACTCTGTCAATGTAACTGTCCATGTAACATGTAACCTTTCTTGTTGCTATTAATACATATATTTGTTTACATATATTTATTGGTCTTGTGTTTATTTTTCTTTGCCTTCTTTGGACTTTATTAAAGTCCAGCTTTCTTGTGTAGTTGGACAGGCTAGCAGGAAATTTCTACCCACATGTATTCATCTATTTCTACTCAACATCGCTGACATGGTCTCCTACATAATGGTAACCCCGACATGCGAAAGCCTACATAATGGTAACCCAGATGTACGGTCCTCTACACTGCCCATATATGAGAGAGTATTCCATTTTCAGCCTGATCTGCCTCTTGTAAAGGTAAGGAATAGCAGGAGGAATCAGCTACTTACAGGAGCAGAACCGGGAAAAGACCATATTTCCAGTATCTTTAGCAATAGATCATATGTACAAGTCCTACTTTAAGTCCAAATAGGCATTCAAAGCATGGGACTTTCACCTATTCATTGGGAACTGAAAATTCTGGGTCCACATGATGAGGATGAAATATCACTAGCTTAATTTTTTGCGACATTGAATGAGATTAGTCAGGTTTTTACCCCAACTGGTTGTGATGGTTTTCAATTTTGAACTTAGTGAGTTTCTAATCTAAGGATGTTCAATTTTTTTTTTTTCCGGGCTGTTAAGTATTTTCAGCTTTTATATGTTGTCATCAAAGACCTGGGAAGTGTTTTAACAGGGGACAGAAAGTGTGAGACTGAAATTTAAAGGCACATTGGGATGGCAAAAGATGACTTCTAAAAGCTAAGCAACGTATTAAGAAACAGGAAAATTTCATTAGAAACAAATAAAGGAGCACTGAACAGTTAATGCTGGACAGTCTCATCACAGACGATGAAGAGACTTGAAGCAACAGAAGTGTGGTTCTACAGAAGGATGTTGAGGATACCATGGACTGAAGTTTTAGAGAAAATGCAAACAAAAAGGACACTTAGAGTTAAAATCAAAAAGACTTAGTAGAAGTTTGTAGGGAATGAAGAAAGAAAGCTTGGAAAATTTGATACTCACAGGGCAGATTGAAGGCAAGAGGGTCAGAGGAAGACCACATATAACTTACCTAGAAATCTTGTATAAATGGGTGGCAGAACAGGGTTTAGGAGCGATAACAAAAAGACAAAACTTTTAAGAGCCAGAAAGGATAGAAAAAAGTGGCGAGCTTGATCCCCAAAATTCTGAAGACGGCCAAAGAGTTTTGTTTTGTGTGTTATATCAGTTTCTTCATTTTCAAATGTCGTATCATCTTCATGCAACAGCTGTTATTGATTGGCTTCTATTTATTTGTTTAGCATATTTATTCTGAAATTTTATAAGAACTTATTGATGTTCAATTCTTACTTCTTATCAAGGATTCTTGTATTTGTAGTTGTTTTACAGTTATGTGATATAGAATTTTTGTGTTACTGACATGGATTTGTCAGATTTCATATTCAGGGTGTGGCAAAAGTAACACCCTTTTTTTATTATTAACTTGTATAAATTACAGTAATTTAAGAAAATTTAAGAGTATTGTCACATTTTATTTTGCTATATTTTAAAAACTTTCAATTATTCTGTATTTTTTATTTTTTGTTTATAATACATTAAGCACTTTTTATTTGCTGTGGCATATTTTTTTCAAAACACAAACACAAGAATTTCTATTCCTGTTATATTTTCTTACATTTCTTTAGAAATTGCTTTATTTATGTTTTTGAATTCAAACTGAGCTGATATGGGCTTTCGAGAAAAATATCTGAATGTCGATGCTGAGTTTTGAGTACAGTGTCCACTGTTATATTTACATACACTCTGTCCCTGATATTGAGTACTAACCCATAAATATAGTATACCTTAAAACTATATCGACGTAGTCTCGTTTTACCCAGGATGTGGATATAGTTTATTGTCATACGCAGGACGGGCATATATATATATATATATATATATATATATATATAAAAGATACATATCACTATATATGCATATATATATATATATATATATATATATATATATATATATATATAAAGATACGCATCAACATGTAGGTGTGTATATATATATATATATATATACAGGTAAAAATCCGTGGTAAGTAATTCAGGTGAATCCTAATAATATAAAATATTAAAACTGATCAGCAGAAGAGAGCTCCAATATTTATTATGGATCATATATGAATTACATGTGGATAAAATTCAATGCCCCATATAATATATGGCCATTTCACCCAGAAAGGAGTTAGATAAAAAAATTTTTATTTAACTCCTTAGTGTTGACAAGTCCATTCTGGGTGAAATGTCCATATATCATATGGGGTATTGAATTTTATGTTTCATGTAATTTATATATATATATAATTTTTTATATATATATATATATATATATATATATATATATATGTGTGTGTGTGGGTGGGTGTGTGTGTGTGTGTGTGTGTGTGTGTGTACTCTCTCATCACAAACAACAAAGGCACAGTAAGATAAAGAGGTGCTCAACTTTTATGGACGTGCATGTGTCTCCCGAGGCCTGCAGATTTTTTACAAACTTTTAGACAGATGGAACATGTGGTTGAGACATTTTGCTTCAGTGGTTGAGAATGAATTGCCACATATTTCCATGAGTTGATGGCAAGGCCTGCTTTACTTCAATGAGTGTCTTACCTGTCACAGTGGCAGGTAAGACCCTTATTGAGAGGAGCAGCACTCAGCCAAACTTTCTTTGATATTTACATACATTTGATTTCAATGTTCAAGTCTGCCTCACTCATACCTTTGTATAGATGAGAAGCAGGAGAGGTGCCAGCTCCTTCAACTGGATGCCTTGTTTTCCCAAAAAGAAAAAGGATGCTGCATGGTTTCAGATTGTCTTTGAGTTTATAAGCATAAGTATATGTATGTATGGGCTTCAAGCACTTTCCAACTTTGTTGTCATTTTATATTTTTCATTTTGCTCATGGGCATTATTTATTTTGATTTTATCAACTGCACAATTTAGTAAGGTCAGTTGTCAGACATATTGAAATACTAAAGTATTTCAATATATTATTGTTTAATTTTGTTAAATATCTCTGTTAAAAATGAGATGTCAGTGTTATTTTCATTTTTACGTAATTTAAACAACAATTTATTCTATTCATCACAACATGTATGTTATTATATATACATACATATATATATATATACATATATATATATATATAGAGAGAGAGAGAGAGAAAGAGAGAGTGTATAGAGGCAGTAGATCATTATTCAAACAAATATTGAATTTAGGATC
>CAHIKZ030000750.1:97500-135000 GCA_903632075.3 Acanthosepion pharaonis | reverse complement strand
ATGTGCCTCTGGATAATTGCGTAGCTCTGATAATTTTTTGAATCATTTAAATGTAATTAAATTTTGAAAAAAGCTTAGACAGCAATCATAAATTTTTTAAAATGGAATAAAAGGAATAAAATAAAAAAAATTTAAAAGTTTGTTTTTGTTTAAAATGCGATGACAGATTAACAGTGTTGCAAGATTGCCCACACATTGCCAGTATGTTTTTGTTTGATTGGCATTTTTCTTATGATATTGGTAGCTGTAATTTTCCTCGTCCACAAATATTTTTCCACCAATGTTTGATTTTTGGAACTTAGCCATGGGTTACAAATAAAAATATCTCTATCTATAAAAGGCAGGATGTGTGTGTGTGTGTGTGTGTGTGTGTGTGTATGTGTGTGTGTGTGATGAATGCACGTACGCAATTTTTGACAGATTTGCGCCAAAATTTACATGCACATGCTCCAAGTTAGTGGAGAAGGCCAAGACCGACTTTGCATTTCCCAACTCCCATCGATAGTGGAAATAATCAATTTTTTCATGCTTCTACAGCAGTTTTCATGTAGTTTGCAGCCATTTTGTACTGGCCAGAGTGAGAGCAAATAGCTGGCTGCCACAAATAGGCAGGAAGATTCTACTGGTCAGCATGAGAGCCAACAGCTGACTGACACGAATGTTAACTAGCATGCAAAAAAAATCCTCAAGGACACATGGCACAGTGGATAAAGGCATTGGTTAGATCCAGTGACAGGACCCAAAGAGTGTGAGTTCAATACCTGGTTAAGGCAGTATAGAACTTGGAGCTGGAAATTAGCAGGAGATAACTGATAACTGACATCCATCAAACATGGCATGTGAAACTAGAACAGTCTACCCCAGTGAGCGAAATAAAGGGTCCAGTTCAAAATTCCAACCACCTGAAGAAGGCCGGAGTGTACAACAGCCGAACTGTTGTGATAAATATGGCGACAAAGATGAGGACAATAGTCCGAATAATGTAAATAGTGTACATAATACCTCATCTCAGAAATATAGACAGACTTTGTATTTATTTATTTATTTTTGTCTACTGGCCTGAATATTTGAAGAATCTTATTAAAGAAAAATATGCACTCTCTCAAGCTGGAATCTAACTTGTGTCTGCCTGGGTAGAGGGAACTAACGTTAGATCTAATGTGCTTTAGACCAGCTTGGCTACGAAGAACTTTGCAGATCAAAAAGTACCTTTAAGCATAATCTTTCAAGATATCTTATTAAAGAAAAATATATTGACTTTCCACACTATTTCAAATAAAAGGTTAGGAAGGAAACCGCTGTCATTACTGGAAAGACTGGATATAAGAAACCTATTTTCCTTAAAAATTGTTTCAAGAGAAATTTTTTATAAATTTTAATTGAAAGTAGCATAGGCTGCTTAATTAATGAACGCCAAATATTTCCTTGTAGGGAAACGGCTAGTATGATAATTATTGTTACCATTTTTGTTCATGTTAAATTTTGTAATATGTTGGAACAGCTCTGTAATCTGTATAATGTACTTCCATCAAATTTTGTGTGAAAATTGGCAAATCAAGGAGAGAGATTGCTACACATATAAACAATTTCAAATCAAGAACCCCACAAATGTTTGGTTAGTCTTTTGGTAAATGAGCAGCCTGGTCAGTTGTCTCTCCAATGTGAGTGGCTAAAGCAGCCAAAAGTAAGTATCTGGCAGTACAAAGAGACTATGAAGTCTGTTACTCAAGCATATTAGTGTTTCTTCAACACTCTCTATGCTGAGAGAGCCTCAATAGCTTACTGAAGCATTGTTATTATCCTCAGATTTCACTATCCACTTGCATCAATCTTCCATTTTTTTTTACAGTAATGTTCACCCTGTACAAGGTTCAGGGGCCACTCAATGTAGAGGGTTACATTAAGGGGTATCTTCTATGGATAGGAGGGGAGGATAATGGCTGACTCTAGACTTGAACAAGTAAAGATGGTACCTCATGTGTTTATATATATATATATATTTATATATATTAAAATAATAAGACTTTATAATCCGGTGTTCTTAGCAATTATTTTTATTTAAAAAAAAAAGTGCTTTATACAAACAGTTGAGCATAATATAATTATTTTCTTTTCTAAAAATATGATTCCATCACGGCACAGAAATTTCTATGTTTTAAGACTGAAACTAAAATTGTAAATTTAATTATAAAAATTGGACTTAAAGTCCAAAGTTTCATTCCATTGTCAAGGAATGCTAAGGAACAACTTTCTAAGAAATTTACTTAATTTATATGCACAATCTTAATATTTTGAGTTATTAAGGTTAAGGAAAATTCAATCTATTTTGATTAGAGGAGGTTGGGTTTTAATTTCCCTAGACAACTTATGTATCAAATTTTTTTCAGGAACTTAATAATGTATAATTTTTCATGTATGCACAATAGAAAGTTATTCCTGGCATCAATTGACAATGGAACGAAACTCTGAATTTTAAGTTTAATTTTTATAATTAAATTTATAATTTTACTTTCAGTTTTGAAACACAAAAATTTCTGCGTTGTGATGGAATCATATTTTTAAAAAGGAATAACTATATATATATATATATATATATATATATATATATATATATATATTATTTTTTATTGTAAGAGATTTTATAAATATATATATATATATATATATATATATATACATGCATACATACGTATATATACACACACACACACACACACATATATGTACATACATATATTTGTATATATATGATGTAATACAATTTAAGCAAAGAGATGGTGAAGGAGTCACATGTACTTCTGTTGAGAATGGATAAAGGGTTATGGGGAAAGCAATAAAGCAGCCATTTTGAATTAGAAATATATTTAAAATATTGTCAAAAATATAACAATCAGCTTCTGTTCATATATATATATATATATATATATATATATATATATATATATATATATGTATGTATGTATATGTATATATATGATTAAAGACAAAAGAAAAACTTATATCGTTCTTTTATAGATATACTCTATCTGAACTTTTTACACACACATACAGAGTGCGATGGATAAATTATCGCCATTTTATATTTTTAATTTTGCGCATGTGCATTGTTTTTGATTTTGTTGGCTGCACAGTATATTAAGGTGAGTTGAACACTATCTGTGAGAAAAAGATCACCATAGTGCGATTTACTCTGCCAGAAATTTGGAAACAGAATGCTGTATTGCTTGACATTTGTACCAGAAGCTCCAATATGAACATTTCAGAGTGTTTGGGTGTCAACTTGACGACAGTGCAGAGGATTAGGAAAAACAAAATGGATTAGTCTAATGGTGATTACAAAGGTAAAGCAGCTTGAAAAACTCACTTTGATCATTCTGATAAAAAAAAGAACTCTTGAATTTGTTGGTGAGATCAAAGCCATGATTGACAATGTTCTCTCCAAGTCAATCAGGTCCATAGCCAAGAACACAAGAGTGTCTGAGTTTCATATCTGGCAGGTAGTTTGTGAAGACATTCAGTATTTCTTATAAAAGATGAGAAAATGCTAATTTTTATCCCAAGCTATGAAGAACAGGAGGAAAAACCATACTACAAAGCTTTTGAATGAACTCAAGTATATTCCTCCAACAAAACATGCTTTGGTTTTTCTCAGACAAGAAAAATCTCTGCCAGTATAAGATGGGGAAAATACAGAACAACCATTGACTTGCTATGTCCCCAAAAGATGTAGCAAGAATGATGAGAACCGAGTACCCAGTCAGCATTATGGTGTTTGGAGTGATCACTAGTGATAGTGACATTATGTCCCCATTCATCTTCCCACAGGGCTTCAGAATCAAAACAGATGCCTACATCAAGTGCCTGGAGGAGGTATTGCTGCCCCGGATCAAGAGGGTGGCTGCTAGAAAACACCATGTCTGGCAAAAGGACTCTGCATTATGCCACACAATAGCTGTCAGACAATTCCTGTGACCAAATGACCCCTTACATCTGGACACCTAACTCCACAGACTGCAACCCCTTGATTATTTTGTGTGGGCACATTTGAGTAAAAGACCAACAAAACTCCTTGTAAGACCAAAGATGAAAAGAAAGCAAGAATGACGACAGTATTCACCAACTTAAACAAGGAGTCCCTCCAGAAGAGTTGCAGGAGATTCCGAAGTTGTCTGGAGGTGGTTAAAGCCAATGGCAATTTTATTGAATAAATTTACTCTTTAGTATATCACGATATATTTGTGTAGTTTTGGTAAATATATCTGTTAAAATCTGTTAAAATGAGATGTCAGTGTTATTTACATTTTTGCATAATTTAGACAACAGTTTATCCATCTCACCCTGTATGTGTACAGTCTTTAATGAACTATATATGAGTATATATTAAATATTAATATTAAAAATTAATATCAAATATTAATATTAAATATTAATATTAAATATTAATCTAGTGACAATAAAAATGTATTTATTATAAGTCCCAAAAAACTTCAATAAGAATATTATGAATGGTGTCAAACTTGTTAAGAAATATCTAAAATGTCAGCAATTTACTACCTTATTGGATCAATGTTTAAAAATAGCTTTGGGGAAATGAAGCCTGTAAGCTTTAGTGAGGACCATCCTTATTTGGTCCTCATGGATTAGCACCATCACAAACAAGGAACTGTATCAAATAACAGCAACCACATCACTTGAGGACTTTCAACAACAGCAATAATTAAAATGGATATCATATGTAAGTCAAAGAGCAAATAATCACATAATCAAGATGTATGACATACCACATAACTTTAAACAAAAGATAAGGAAGGAAACCGCCTTCAGTACTGGAAAAAGAAATAACAGTTACTGGACTTGAGAAACCTATTTTCCTGAAGAATTTTTTTAAGGGAAAGATTTTATAAATTCAATGAATTCAAAATGTTTCCTTATAAGGAAACAGATAATATTACCATTATCATTATTGTAACCAAATAGTGCCTTTATGAAACTAGGATGAAGAAAAAAAGATTACACTTACCCAAGTGTGCAGGAGTGTAAAGTGACGCCTGCAACAGAAGGATTAAAAAATGTCCAGAAATGCGGCTGTTTTAAATACCGCCTGGCAACGCCTGCAAGAAATAAAGAGAAAAAGCATTTTTATTATCAATCAGCAAGGTTACCCACAGTTGCCCAACTTTTAAAATAACATCTCAGATTATTATTGATATGCATAATCACAGATATATTTGAATGGCAATGAGCTTTCTTTTAGGACTGAAACTAAATAACAAAGTGCCTTCCAGAAACTAAGCAAAGTATAAAGTGATAAGTAAAATATCCCTAGAAACAAAGAAAAGGGCTAAACTGCAATGCAATATCAGTCCTCTTACATGGCAGTGAATGCTGGATTATTTTCTCATAGATGAAGAGGAGGCTTGAAGCAAAAGAGATATGGTTCTACAGGAAGATGCTAAGAATACCATGGACGGCATTTTGTGAGCAATAAGTAAATTTTAAAGAAATAGAAAAATGTATACATATACTTAGAATCAGAAAGAAACAGTTGAAATCTCTGCGATACATAATGAGGAAAGAAGGCCTAGGGAATTTAACACTCATTTTTGAGTGATGGTGGATATCTTTGTTTCATGTCTGTATAACCACTTTGAGGATGGCTGATGTAAGTTGAAAGCTTAGGACCAACTTAATAAAAAAATATCCAAATGTTGGAAATTTTTTTGTCTTTATTTTCACCAGAAATTAAAGCAAACATTCAAACATTAGAACGGCTCATGATCAGATATAATAGACATTCACTGTCTGTTATATTTAATAATATATGCTTAAATAATGATCTGATGCCCCAGCACTCTCTCTCTCTCTCTCTCTCTCTATATATATATATATATATATATATATATATATATGGATTTGTAACAAATTTTATGTTGAATTTAGATAAATTCTTTTCAGTTGTAGATGTGACAGAGTTAGTGAGTAGAATAATATTTTTTTTGATACGTTGGGTTTGTCACAACTACATCTAAAACAATCACTGACTTAATCAATAAAAAAACAAAACAACAAGCCAAAACGTGAATTTACTCTATCAACTGCAGGAATTGCCAGTAAGAATACATTTTATAAACCTCAAAAAGTTTAAATAAAAGACTATATGAACACAAAAGAGACATTTTAAAAAACAACACGTAAAACACATTGGTTGTTCACCGTATTGAAACTGATCACAAGTTTGATATATGATTAAAAGAGAAAATATATATGTATATTTAAGCAACATATCTTCATTCAAGCATGTTTGGTTGAATAATCCAGACATATTAATATTACATTTTTGAGCCGATCCACTCATTCCTATCAAATGGTGAAATGAAAGTTGTCTTGAACGGCCACTCATCTACAAACTTTCATACTAATGCGGATGTCTCTATCCTTTGTCCTACACTTTTTCTAATCTCCTTTAGCAACCTTCCCAATAATATCAGCTCTCAACTTGGTATCTACGTTGCCGACACTACCATTTACTCCTCCCTCGATAGTAATGATGATCAGTCTAACAGGGTCAAAATGGTAGCTAGTGTCCAAAATGATCTCAATACCATCATTAACTGGAGAAAAAGATGGCTTTTTAATTTTAACACCTCCAAAACTAAATTTCTCTCCATTAATCATCTCAGAAACCCCCTCTGCTTTCCATCAGTATGGCTGATGCTATCCTTCAGGAAAGTCACTCATTACATCTTCTCAGGCTAACATTCTCAGTCGACATGAAGTGGAAAGACTATATTGAATCGATTGTTAGGTGAGCTTGCCAAGAAAGTCAGTTCACTGTTTCATGGAAAACAATTTTTCTATCTGGAATCTGAACATCTATAAGTCTAGTATTTGTCCATGCTTGGAATATTGCTGCTATATATGGTTTAGTGCCCCTGTTATTTACCTTGAGCTCCTTGATAAAATCCAAAGAAGAATCGGCAATATCATTGGTCCTGATATGGCAGTTCAGTTTCAGTCACTTGCCCATCGCCATAAGGTGGCCTCTTTATGCCTTTTATATAAATACTTTTATGGTAATTGTTCAGATGAGCTTTTTACTATAATACCTAGACTGTATGAATTTAAGAGCAATACTAGACTGGTGGCAAGATCTCATCAATTTACATTTGAGCTAGCTAGATGTAACCACAACTTCTATGCTGATAGTTTCTTATCTCTGACTTCTTGCATGTGGAACTCTCTTCCAGCCACATGCCTCATAGCCAATTTTAATCTGCAAAAATTTAAATGCAATGTCAATCGCTATCTACTGTCCTTCTAATTGCTCTTTTTTCTTTTTTCTCATTACTAATGTTTTTGTTTCTAAATCCCCTTTGTCTGCTAGTGGCTGTACTGCCTTGTTTGGGGTGATACCAATTAAAATACACACACACAAATATATATATATATATATATATATATATATATATATATATATATATATATATATATATAATTATAATTGTGTCTCCCTAGCAGGAGAAACTGTCATTAGAACCAGCGTTTTTTTAGACCAACTTGATCTTGGAAATCTTTTACTTATATATATATATATATATATATATATAGATAATATTAGTGGTAAATATACACATACATATGCAAAAATATATCTTTTTGAATTTGTAGGTCTGATGAATTGGATCGTATTTATTACAATGGAATAAATTATGACCATGGAATATTAGTGTTTAAGCCTTTTTATTATATATATATATATATATATATATATATATATATATATATATATATATATATATATATATATAAAAGTGGACAGTAAAGTCAATACTCAGAGGCAGCAGTCTGTTTTATGCTTACATTCGATCATGAAATAGACTGTTGCCACTTGGTGCTGACCCCCAAATCCACTTCTACATTTACCCACCCCAACGCTTAACATTTCCCCTCTGGGCATTGATTTCAGTGTCCACTTTTATACTTGCATATACTCTTCTGTACCTGATGTTGGGCCCTTCACCCATAAATGTAGCATTCCTTGGGACTGTGTTTTTATCCTTATATATATATATATATATATATATATATATATATATATATATATATATATATATATATATATATATATATATATATATGTGTGTGTGTAAAAATATAGAAAATAGGAAAGATACAAATTATTTCTTCGACCCATAAATGTAGCATTCCTTGGGACTGTGTTTTTCCTTATATATATATATATATATATATATATATATATATATATATATATATATATATATATATATATATATATATATATATATGTGTGTGTAAAAATATAGAAAATAGGAAAGATACAAATTATTAACACTTACGCCCCTTTTCTTAAAACAATTCTCTAGCATACTACCATAGTAATTTCAATTTCAATAATGAATATGCTTATAAAACGCGTAAATTTCAGGAATAAGTTATTCCCAAAAAATTTCACTTGAAGATGGAACAGAGTTTGGTACTTTAATTTGATTTAATTCTAATAATTATATTGAAGTTTTCGGCACTTGTTTGAAACATGAGAACTCTTATGTAGCGTTGAAATCATATTTTTTAGATAAATAATTATATATATATATATATATATATATATATATATATATATATATATATATATATGATGGAATGGAGATTTGAGGTGTGCTACATTTGTGGATGGGAGTGCTGAGTGTCAGGAGTGGATAAGTGGACTCTGGGGTCAGCAGTCTGTTTCATGATTGAACATAAACATAAGACACACTGTCGTCTCTGGGTGTTGACTTCAATGTCCACTTTTATATTTATATACACTCAATCCCTGATATTGAGCACATTAACCCATAAATATAGCATACCTTTAAACTATATTTTATCATATATATATATATATATATATATATATATATATATATATATATATATAGGTAATAAAACCATTGGTATATAATCCAAGTGAATCCTAATAATATAAAATATTAAAACTGATCCACAAAAAGAGCTCAGTATATTGATTATAACAAAGCATATAAATTAGATAAAGAAGAAATCTAAAATTACCTCATTCAAATAGCTATTTCAGCCCACAAGACTTACTTGTAGGGATTACCAACTCAGAAGGTTAAAGAAATAAAATAAATTTCTTCATCCCTCTAAGCCGATAAGACCTACAAGTAAGTGTTTTGAGCTGAAATAGCTATTCAAATGAGGTAATTTTAGTTTTCTACTCTATGTAATATATATATATATATATATATATATATATGAAGAAAAATATACAGAAAAAACAAACAAAAATCTTAATATGCAATTATGCTGTATTAATGTTAATATAAAGTCAACGTCGGATGTTTCGGTCTATTTTAGACCATCATCAGGACATTTTCATTAAACATAATTAACATTAGAACAAATAAAATTCAACATGAAAAGACGATGAACATAAGAGCACAACTAATCCAAACAGATAACTGAAATTCTTATATAAGATCAGCGTTCCGTTTAAATATGATCACGTCGTCGTCACGTGGGCGATGTTGTGAAAACGTATTCGAAGATGATTTCAAAATATTAAAAAAGGTCGATTTGAACTATTTTATATAAACAGTTCAAGAAATCCCTTCCGTTGATATAGGAATACGCAGCGATCAATAGGTTCTTATATCTTCATACAAGCTTGAAGTCCTCCACGTTACAAAGCATATCAAAAATGATTTCAAAATATAAATATAAATATAAGTCCAACATTGACTTTATATTAACATTAATGCAGCATAATTGCATATTAAGATTTTTGTTTGTTTTTTCTGTATATTTTTCTTCATACTGTCAGATCTATATCCATATATTTGCTTACATATATATATATATATATATGTATGTATGCATGTATGTGAATATGTGTAAACTCTTGGAAAATACAAAAATATAGATATACGTCCATGGTAGGTACACACTATCTTTTAACATGTCCCTTTTCGAATAATAATGAGATTTTTTTTTCATTATAATTTACCATATTCTACCTTTGGTCTTTTGTTCCTTATCTTTTCCCAAATGCTTTTTGCTTTCATCACTTCTTTTGCATCGAATCATTAATTAAAATCTTTTCTCTACCAGTTTCCCTCCACTTCCTTCATTAATTCTTTTCAATCAAAGACTAAACGGATGTTTAGTAAGAGTCTTATCATATTGGCATCATTCGTCAGAAATCGGGAAGAATAATGCACCACTGTGAACCCGCTTGGTGTTGTCTCTCCTATGAACTCTGCTCGTAATTTAGTGTTGCTTGCTTCTCCTGGGTGTGTCTTGTTGATTTGAAGACCAATTAAGGAAATATTCTAAGAAGTTAGAGACATGATTACTGAGCGAGAAATTAGTTTTGTTGGTCTCAGGTTCACTGCACTCATTTGATTGAATGTAACCTTTTCATTGCTTCTGTGCAAGCAATAATTAATAAAGATATACAACACTTTGTCAGTAAATTGACAGCCTGACATGCAGCTAGCAACTTAATGGTTACTGAAACCTTTCCCTGTAAATAATTTGATTTATATTATTATTATTATTATTATTATTATTATTATTATTATTATTTGTGTATGTTATGCTTCCTGCTTTGAATCCTGTAAATCTGAGTTCAAACTGGGGTCCTTATGCCCTATAGAAGAATTGTCACTTAATTGATAGTACTTTTCTTAGTATATGGGATGTTCCTAGTAGGGTGATCTTCTGGGCAACTATTATTTTGATGTTACCTTGGACACTATTAGTAAAATTGTCCATTCCTTTTCTTACAAGGCCCAGAGCTCCTAATTACTATTGGTACTGTCGCAATCTTCATTCCCCACATCCTGTTAATCTCAATCTCCAGGTCCTTGGATTTGGACTATTTCACTATAATTTTGAAGATGTTTCTCTCAGATGGTATTGCTATGTCAATAAGCATACACTTCCTGAATTTATTGTCTTTTATGGTAATATCAGGTCTGTTTGTTTTTATTTCCCTGTCAGTTTGAATTGGCATATCCCAAAGGATAATTACATCGTTATTTTGGGTAACTATGTCTGGTTGACACTTATACCATCTCTCAGTGGTTTCAATTTTGTGTTTCTTGCAGATCTTCCAGTGGACATATGTTGCTACCTTGTTATGTCTGTGGATATGTTCATTTTATTATTACTATTATTATTTACATTATTATTATCATTTGCGTATGTTATGTTTTCTGTTTTGTATCCTGTAAAGCCAGATCCAAGCAATGGTCCTTAGGCCCTATAGGAGAATTGCTATTTAACCAATAGCACTTTACTTAGTATATAGGATGTTCCAAGTAGGGTGATCTTCTGGGAAACTTGTATGTTGATATTACCTGGGACACTGTTAGTAAAATTGACCATTCCTTTTCTCATGAGTCCCAGAGTTCCGAAAAGTCAAAAGGAGAACTTTTCTTTATGAACCAGTTTCATCCCTTGAGGGACTTTATCAAAGTAAATATATACATTTTATATTGCAACTTGCATTTATAAACAAAGATATCATATATATATATATATATATATATATATATATATATATATATATATATATGTGTGTGTGTGTGTGTGTGTGTGTGTGTAAAAGAACAATATGAATAAAGTTTTCCTTTTATCTTCATTCATATATACATATACTAGATTTGAAACTAGATTTCATTGAAACTAGATTTGATTACAGGTTTCACCTTTCTAGGCTTCATCAGATTCAAAAACAAAAGAAACATGTGTGTGTATTTGTGTGTATGCATAAACAATGAATCATAGTCCCTAAGATTTCAACATGAACTAAGAATTATAAAGAAAAGATACAGAATACTTTTTAAAAGTCATTCATTTTCTTTCTTCTTTAATCACAAGAAACGCCAGATGATAAGCAAACCTATCTACTCCTATTGAGGAAAAAAAAAAGAAAACAATAGTAAATAAAATTTTAGAGTTCAAGCAGAGAGATTAAAAGTATAGAGCTGAAGCAGACTTTGGAATGAACCAGAAACCCAATCCTAAACAGGAAACAAGGGATGAAAATTTATTCCTGTTCAAAATACCTTGGAGGGGTGTAAACCTGACAATAGGCAAATCAATCTACTTCTATTAGGTGTAAGAATGTGTCTGCTGTAATTCAAATCTGTCTAATTTGTTTGTCTTACTAAATTTTCTTTCATGTGGATTTTTAAAGATTTCTTTCCAAATACTGCAAACCTAACTACAAGTTTTAATTAACCCTATTATCTTTCTTGATTATATTACATATTAATGAACAGATTTCTTTATTAGAGTGATATTTAACATTATTAAGAATGATAATGAAATTAATTAAAACTCAGAATTAGATTTACAGCATTTATTTTCATCCAGTCACTCAATAAAATATGAATATTCGAATTTAAGTTGGCCGTATAAAGAACAAACAAATCTTAATTAACATATCTCTTGTAATTAGATGATAACTCAATTCAATTGAAAACAAATGTCTTTATAAAAGAAAATCTTTCCACTTTACCAGCTTAGAACTTTTTAAAGACTTTTCATGAACATATTGAGCATCTTATTCCCATTCTTTTAGCTTCTATGCCTCTTCAAGACATATAGGATCATGGCTCTCCACAATTTCCTTTAAAAAAATAATGCTTATATTAATGTGAAAATATATAACTGCAATGAGCCCACAAAACCTAAACTTTCAATTGAGCAGCTTTATGAAGTGTGTATGTCTATGCATGTGCAGTAAGGTGCCCTCTACTTGGTTACCAGGTTGCAACAAGACCGCACGAGTTCTAGAGATATTCAAAATGTTTTGACACTTCCTGAGAAATAAATAAAACTGTTCTAACCAGAAACATTTTCATGGACACTGTGGTAAACAGACACTTATGAAAAGTGTTTTGCTTTTCTTCTATATGCCGTATCCCTTCAGGACGATCATAGCTCTCCACAATTTCCAATCCTTTGTAGTTTTTAATAAATTTTGTTTTTTTGCTATTTCTCCTGAACCTAAATCTGCCATCCATTCACCAGGCAGGGTTATGCATTGTTTTCTTCAGTCACTTCACTTTGCCCTGTGAGTATCAAATTTTCTGAGCCCTCTTTTCTTATTATGCGCCCTAGAAGTTTCAAGTGTTTCTTCCTGATGTTAAGTATAAATCTCCATTTTCTCGCAAACTTTGTGGTTGATTACATGTTTTGTCTATAATATTCTCAGCATCCTTCTGTAGAATCACATTTCTGTTGCTTCAAGTCTTTTCTTCATCTGTAAGGAGATTTTTCAGCATGCTCCAACATGTACAGTTCAGTACTCTTTTCTTTGTTTCTAACAAAATTTTGTCTTTTCGCTATCTCTTAATGCTAGATCTGGCATTCTTTTACTCAAGCTTGCTAGGGTAGGTTATGCATTGTTTTCCTATGTTCCTCTGGCCTTCAGTTTGTCTTGTGAGTATCAGATTTTACAAACACTCCTCCCTCATTATGAGTCCTAGAATTATTGTTTGTTTTTTTCTGTGTCCTTTTTGCTTCCATTTTCTCTAAGACTTCATTGTTGCTTACATATTTGGTCCATGGTATTCTCAGTATCCTTCTGTAGAACCACATTTCTGTTTCTGAAGTCTTTTCTTCATCTGTGAGGAGACTGTTCAGCATTCACTTGCATATAGGTGGACTGGCATTACATAACAGTTCAGTACTCTTTTCTTTGTTTCTAACAAAATTTTTCTGTTTATTAAAACTTTGCTTAGATTTTGGAAGGCATCTTTCACTAATCAGTTGCCTAAAATGCTCTTGTGCTGTGAAATACTAATCGCAGGTTTCTTTGATGCCTACTTTTTTGATTCAAATTGAAGCAAATTGAATTTAATTGAATTCAGTTTTGAGAAATACACTGGCCATAAAATTTTCTGTAAAGTAGCAGAAAAGAATGAAGATTCTGATTTCCAAAAAATGTCTATCAGTGCAAAACAAGAATATAAAAACTTGGTTAATTTGAAGAATTACTGTGCAGTTAATTTAATGATTTGCAGAAAAATTAGGAACGAGTGCAGCAGACAGTTGGAGTCTGGAGACAAGAATTCTGTAATGTCCTAAGAAAACATGTCGCTAGAAAATGTTTTTTTTTGGTCTAATCTTTATAAAACACACAAAAAACACAGAGATTGATTTGTTTTATCACTTATCAACACTTTGTGAAACATATTTTGAATTTTAAGAATATTTCTTTTTTTTTTACAATTGTTTTTTTTTTTGTAGGAGACAAGTTGGAGTAATGGATAGTGCCTCGGACTGAAGAATCAGAAAGCCGAGTTCAAATTCCAGTTGAATCTATTACATTTACTTACATGCTAATACTGACTGACTGTTTTTGGTAATTGTTGCATTAACAATTTAAAAAATTTTTTTACAGATATTTAACCCATAGCTAAGGAGGATATGGATTCATACCTTTCTCAAAGGTTTTTATGCTTAATTGAATGTAATGGATCTGACTAGAATTCAAACTCAACTCTCTGATTTTTGATTCCAAGCCACTATCCCTTACACCACCTGCACATCCACAGAGAAAGAGAGAAAGAAAGAAAAAGAGAAAGAGAAAAAAGTGAGAGAGAAAGAGAGTAACAAGGAGAACTGACCAGTGGCAAATTTGCATTTAAATAAGTAGGTGATTTTCCTCAGTGTTGAAAGAATTTCACAAGAACAAAATACTTAGTGTCGTGAAAATCAAAAGACACTTGTCTGCAAATTGTCTACAGGAATGGCATATAGATTAAGCAAGGAGTGGAAGCAAGTGCTCAGTTTGTGAAGGCTTCAAATTAAAAGAGTCAAGTGGAGGAAAGGAGATTCAAAAATATGAAATTAACTTAGTTGCTTATAAAATCAATTTTTGGACACATTTATTTAAGTGCTATGTATTTACAGTATCTAAAGGAATATCAGACCATCACTATTCCCCACCCCCAACACATACACAGATATACACTCAAAATTGCTCACAAAAATGTCTCCCAGGTTTTATATTCAAAATTATATCATGTCATGAGTCCTGTAACAAATTAAGGTCATAGTGGTGCGATATGTACTGCAGCAAAACCAGAAGTGGTGTGTCTAGGACAAAACCATTGTTATTATTATTATTATTATGTAACGTTTTCTCTTTTGTAAATGGTGAATATTTTTCATGCCTGAAGCTGAGTTGCTCCTAGCCCTTCCCAGCATGCATGGATTTCAACCTAACAAATCTATTATCCATGAACATTATTATTGTTATCCAACAGCTTAAACTTTTCTAACTGGCGAATATATTTTGCTATTTATATTTGTTACTATACTACCTACATCCTTAAATTTGCTGCACTTACTTGTTTTTATTTATCCCCTTTATATAAATTTCATCTTTGTCTCTTTTACTGATAACTGTCTGGCAATGATTTTCTTAACTCTGTGAGTTTGTAATGTTGTATAACAGTTTATAACACAAAAAAAAATACATTAATGAAAATTTGTTTAGAATATATAGACATGTATTCAAGGATGTTTAGAAGTTCATTTGTTAATCGATTTGTTTATGCAAAGAAAAAAATATGAATCAATGACATGACATAAATGACTATCAAACAAAATAGAAACTACACAAAAGACATTTTTCTCTTTCTACAAACATTGATTATTTTTTATCGTTTATGGAAAAAATGTGTACATTGAATATTTGAAAATAAAATAAAAACAAATATAAATAAAAGGATGATGAAACTAAAGTTGATTGTCTGACTAAAGGCCTTGGTTACTGATGCATTACACATAAGTTTTCTAATTTTAAATGTAGATTTTTTCCTTTTTGTTTACTCTTCCTCTGTTATTGGTTTATTATATAAAATAAAAAAATCTTCACTGAATTTTTATTTCCTTGTAGATGATAATAGTTTAGTATATGTTAAGTTCTTTTTAATTTAAAATGAAGAATATTAAATGATACATTTTCTAAAATGAAACTAATTAAATCATAATGTTTTTTAATATTTTAATATATTAATAATTCTAGAATTTTTTCTCATTTATATAAATATATAATTATATCTCTTAATCTTGAATTAATAGGAATTCATTAATATAAAATTAAAAAAATATTTTTCCCTAATTTTTCACTTTTGTTTTACTGATTGAAACCAAGATGAATATTCTATTATAAATCAGGTCAGTATACATATATCTATCTCTTCATGCCATTCCCATGTCTAGACATTACTACTCTCTACTTTCTTCATTTCTTCATTTCTTCCTCTTCCTATCTTGTCTTTTCACTATTTCTTTTACTCTTTTATTCCTCTTTCTGTTCTTTGCTTCTGCCTGGATTTTAAAATTTGTTTTAAGCCAGTTTAAGCTATAGATATATCATAGAGAAAGCTATGATAAATTGGAAAAAAATTGAATTTAAGCACAGCACTAGATTGGCAACAAGGTCTTATCACTTTGCAGTTGAAATTGGCTAAATGTAACTTTAAGTTCCATGCTAACAGTTTCTTTTTGTACATTTCTTGCATCTGGAACTTTCTTCCCAGTCAACTCTGATTTTTAAAAAATTTAAATGCAATGTCAATCATTATCTATTATCTTTGGATTCCTCTTCTTTTATTGTTCTCTCCCTTTAATAATATTTTTCTTATTTCACATTCATTAACCCCTTGTGTCTCAGTGGCTTTCTTGCCTTGCTAGAGATGAAATGATTAAAAATAATGAAAATTTATATATTGTTTCTCCCATATAGAGATATAGATATATATATAAAATATTACTCACTCACTCTCTCTCTCTCTTTCTATATATATATATATATATATATATATATAAAAGTGAACATAGAAATCAAAACACTTAGAGGCAATAGTCTGTTCCATGCTAGATGCAATCGTTGGACCTGACGATTGCATCTAACATGAAACAGACTGTCGCCTCTAAGTGTTGACTTCTATGTTCACTTTTATATTTACACATGCTCTAACTCTGATATTGAGCACTTTATCCCATAAATATAGCACATCTTAAGACTATATTTCTTCATATATATATATATATATATATATATATATATATATATATGCAGAAAGAATTCATTAAAACGCTATATTTTTCCAATCTTCAAATAAGTTGTTGCACATTGGGTTCAAATTTGTGAATCTTCTTTTTCTATATACCATGCTCTGAACGAACATAAAGCGAACATGACTCTCCACAAATTCCTATCTCATGTGGCTCCAATCCCACCCCTTTTCCTGTTCTGCCATCCATTCGCACAACCTTATCAAGAATGTGGTTTGCTACCTTCCTCTATCTCTCATGTCCTCAATATGCCCTGTGAGGGTTAAGTTTTCTAAGCCTTACTTCCTCGTTGCATCTCTAAGGAAGTTCAGCTTTCTTTAGAAATCAGCCTGTTTAAGTTTTGTATATGAAACTATTTCCCCCTCACCAAATTGCTCGCAAATATCTCCTTGCTTGATTGTAAGTTTCTCCATAACTGAGAGGTCAGAGCATGTTGACTCAAATGGTGGTTTCTCCTGCAATGGTGGATGCAGGTTCAAATCCTGCTGGAGAGCACATTTCTCTGTTAAGTTTTCTTGAGTGCACAGACTGGTATGCAAAATAATCAACTGTTTATCTCAGAAGCCATATAAAAAAGAGCTCTTAGAGTCATTGTAAAAAAAATTGGAATCAATTATCAAATTTATACTTTGAGAAACTTTTGCAACAAATGCCAAAAATTTGCACTGCAGTAATCAAGGCTAAAGGAGGATATTTTGATGAGAGCAAAATTTAATCATAAAATGCTTTTTCTTTTTGTCATAAAAAAAGTTCTAATAAAAAATCATGTCTCACTTTTTTAAACCATGTATAATAATTTTCTCTTATTTAAAGTACAAAACAACTACTTTTTTAGGGCAACTTAAAAAATTACCAATGGTGGCCTCAAACTTTTGAACTGTACTATGTCTGTGGGTGTAAATATATATATATATATATATATATATATATATATATTTAAGTAATGAAAAGTTTGGTAATCCGCATGGACAATCCCAAGGAGGATATAATCCAAAGAGCTCAATGTCAAATCAGAGCAATTAATTCAATTTAAATAGAAAACATACAACATTAAGGGTCCATTGGTTATAATTTATTTCCCCAGGTGTATGATTTTTACCTGGTTCATCAGACCGCACTTCCAAGGGTGAAAAAAATGTTTTAGACTTACATTTAGTTTTTACTCACTTTTGAGGGGTAGTTTTAAGCTGATGTAATTGAATATAGAGAAGGAGGAGGAGGAGGAGTACGACAGACATGGTTGAAATTAGAGAGGGAAGAGAGAGACAGGAATAAATTTAAATCTATTTTTATTAAGATATTTAAGAGTAAGGGAATATATAAATATAAATATAGCATCTGCTCAAATACAGGGGTTCACTAACAGGGTGTTCTGTAAAATGTACTCACTCTTTAAATGACGAACAAGACCAATAGTTAAAATTAAATATTAAATGAAATTAAATTCATATTTATAAATATTCAAACTGACAAGAAAGTCAAAAAGTGAATCCATATTTTTGTGTGTTGATTAGCTGACCTAAATCTCTTCACTTCTTTTGATTTCTCAATATCTGTCTTATTCTTTTCCTATTTAGCTATTGCAGACTTTTCATATCTATCTATCTATCTATCTATCTATCTAATTCTCTTTACATATCTAATAATTTTGTTTTATCTATTTCATTCAGTATCTATCTATCTATCTATCTCAGCCTGTTCATATCTTTCTACCTTATTCTTTTCATATTTATTTATTTAGCTATCTTATTTTTTCATATCTATCTATCTATCTATCTATCTATCTATCTATCTATCTATCTATCTATCTATCTATCTATCACAATCTATGTATACATACACACTTATATACACTTGCATATATGTGTATGCATGCATGTGTTCACAAAAGTAAAGAGATGAAGTAAGGTGATTATTTTGTTTATTCTAATCAATACAGGTGAAAGCAACTCATAATAGTTCATCTTATTCATTGTCAGTATAATGGTTATCATTGTATATATCACCAAGGTAACTGTTGGCCAGGTGCCCATCGCTGACAAGGTAAATAACCAATCATTTCTTGGCTCACAGCAGACTGATCAATGTTTAGTTTTAAACCTGAAAGGCACATTACCTTCAGCTAAGGTTACAGCTTTGTTTGTCTGACCCCCACATAAAAGTGGCACAATCATTTTCCTTTTTTGTGTTGGTCCTGTATTATCACTAGAATTATTGTCATACTTTTTAGGGGGTTAGAAAAATGGTGGTAAGACAAAAATGTCATGGAAGAAAAATCATCACTTTGGTTTATAGTAGAAATAAAATCACAATAGAAAAGCAAGATTTTAATTGAAATTATTACTTTTTTCCCTCTAAGTTTTTATTCAAATATCACTTTTTTATTCAAATATAACTTTTTTATTCAAATATTACTTTTTTATTCACATATTACTTATTTATTTAAATATCACTTTTTTATTCAAATATTACTTTTTTATTCATATATTTTGTTTTTTATTCAAATATTTTGTCTTTTATTCAAACATTACTTTTTTTATTCAAATATCATTTTTATTCAAATATCATTTTTTTTATTCAAATATTACTTTTTTATTCAAATATTACTTTTTTATTCATATATTTTGTTTTTTATTCAAATATTTTGTTTTTATTCAAACATTACTTTTTTTATTCAAATATCACTTTTTTATTCAAATATTACTTTTTTATTCATATATTTTGTTTTTTATTCAAATATTTTATTTTATTCAAACATTACTTTTTTATTCAAATATCACTTTTTTTTTTATTCAAATATCACTTTTTTATTCAAATATTACTTTTTTATTCATATATTTTGTTTTTATTCAAATATTTTGTTTTTTATTCAAACATTACTTTTTTTATTCAAATATCACTTTTTTATTTAAATATCACTTCTTTATTCAAATATTACTTTTTTATACATATATTTTGTTTTTATTCAAATCTTACTTTTTTATTCAAATATTACTTTTTTATTCAAGTATTACTTTTTATTTAGATATCACTTTCTTATTCAAATATTACTTTTTATTCATATATTAATTATTTTTATTCAAATATTAGTTTTTATTCAAACATTTTTTATCCAAATATTACTTTTTTATTCAAATATTACTTTTTTATTTAAATATCACTTTTTTATTCAAATATTACTTTTTTATTCATATATTTTGTTTTTTATTCAAATATTTTGTTTTTTATTCAAACATTACTTTTTGTATTCAAATATTACTTTTTATTCAAATATCCCTTTTTTATTCAAATATCACTTTTTTTTAATTCAAATATCACTTTTTTATTCAAATATTAATTATTTTTATTCAAATATTAGTTTTAATTCAAACATTTTTTTTATCCAAATATTACTTTTTTATTCAAATATTACTTTTTTATTTAAATATCACTTTTTTATTCAAATATTCGAAAGTACTTGGTTAAAAAAACTATGAGGCCTTCTTTGTTGAATTTCATCTCAACATCAAGAAACTGATTAGACAACTGGAAAGGATCAGTATAAAAATCAGTAAACACAATATGTCTATATTATTAAATAAAACATTTGAATGAAGATATACTGCCTAAATATACATATATATATGTGTGTGTGTGTGTGTGTGTGTGTGTGTATATATATATATATATATTAATTTCAAATTTGTTGGTGGATGTAGAAAACTGATTAAGAAAAATTAATTTGTGGACTTGAATGGATTAAAACTAAAATAAATAGACATAAATAGACATAAATAGACATAAATAGATATCTAAATTATTTAACTATATATATATATATATATATATATATATATATAAAATGTATAAAACAAATAGATTTGAAAAATATACACTTACATATATACAATTACAAACACACACACACACACACATATATATTTTGCCACAAATCAAATACAGATGTGGGATTCAGATATATCAAATGTACTTGGATGTATCGAAAGTACTTGGGTTAAAAATAACTACAGTACTTTCCTTGATAAATTTCACCTTAACATCAAGAAACTGATTAGACAACCGGAAAGGATCAGTATAAAAATAAGTAGACACAATATATCTATATTATTCAATGAAACATTTGAATGAAGATATACTGCCTAAATATACATATGTATGTGTGTGTGTGTGTGTGTGTATATATATATATATATATATATATATATATATATATATATATATGTCAAATATTGATTTTCAATGTAAGTTTTTTGTTTTTTTTTTCAGTTTTAACTATATAGTCTGCAAATCTATGTGAGAATTTTCCACTAGAAATCTATTCATGAGTGAACAATTTCAATTTTCATGTTTTATAATCTTTCTTGGAAAAAGTAAAAGAGCAAGGGACAAAAATAAAAAAAAAATCTTTGTTCTTCAACCAGTACCATCTTTCATGAAAGGTCAAAAGAATAAAGATTATCGGAAACATATTTTATCCCAGCATCAGAAGAGTAAAAGAAACCTGAGCAAGAATTCTTTAAACTCTGGTCTACTCTAAAAGTAGAGTTTCATCTTTTTTTCTTTGCAGTCCATTGAACATCAAATATTGACTTCTCCTTGCTTCAGACCCTTTGCTGACATAGCTCGAGTTTTGTAAGAGAATGAACAAAAGAACAACTTCTTATAATATAGGAATGCTTGAAGAAAAAAAAACCCCAAAGACCTTTGATTCCAAGCAAAGACAAAATGACCTTTTTCCTGGCAGTCAGTCTCACTAAAAGATCAATCATAACCAAAAATAATCTAAAGGTTTATTGCCTTTCTATCTGGTTCCCATGGAAACATCGAAATGGACGTTCCTTGAGCCTCTGTGTTCTATATAATGCCCTTACAGTTCAAAGGCATTTTAATACAGTGATGGTGAGTTGCTGCCTTTTGATATGAAGAGCCTACAAAATTTTTAATCATTTCCAACAGTTAAGATAAATAATTAGCATACCCCATTGTTTAAGAAACAGAAACTTAAAAATTCCCCCCAAAAAACAGGATACATATCCCAATTGTTTTTTTTATGAATGTTCACGCAAGATAAGGCCAAAGAGCCACTCAAGGTAGAAGGTTACTGTGTATTTACATAAGAAAGGATGTGAAATGAAGTTCTTGGGGCTAAGGAAAGATAACAGCTAACTTTAGACTTGAACAGGTTGAGATTTAATTAGTGAATAAAATTTCAGAGTTCAAGCAGAGACATTAGAAGTATAGAGTTGCGGTAGAATTTAGAAGGAACCAGAAACCCAATCCTAAATAGGAAACAAGTGATAAACTTTTAATCCTGTTCAAAAGACTGGGGAGGAGTGTGAACTGGACGATAGGCAAACATAACTACATAAGTACACTTTTAAACATGATATTTGTAAACAAAACTGTTCATGTCAAATTCATGTATCGATTTTGTACTTTATCGCTATCATATAACCCCACTTCTAAATCGATAACCAATCAATATTTTTCCATTTTGACAAGCGTTGCGGCTTCAGAAAAATATTATCATTGAAAATATTACCTTCTTTCTCTGTGATTTTTTATTCAAATATTAATTACCTTCATTTTAAATAATTAACATTTCATAGTCATAAAACACAAATTACCCCAGGCCTAAATAAAATCATTTACACTCGATTGATTACATATATGCCTGAACCAACTGACCAAGGACCTATTGTGTCACAAAGAGAACATAATTTCAAGATATTATAATAAAGTTTGTTTTTTTAATCAATTTTTTAATCAATTTCACCTCACACAAGGCTGTAAAGCCAATAAGACACATGGGGTTACAGGGTGTGGAAGAATTAGGAACAGAAATATTAATAATGAGCAGGAAAAGGAAAGAGTAATCAGGAGGACAGTAGATAGCAATTGACATTGCATTTAAATTTTTTCAAATTAAAGTTGGCTGGAAAGCATGGAGACAGAAGGGAGTTCCACAAGCGAAAAGTGTGAGATAAGAAACGGTTAGCATAGAATTTATGGGTACATCTAACCGGCTCAACTGTAAATTGTTTAGATCTTGACACCAATCTAGTATTGTGCTTAAATTTAATAAGTCTAGGTACCATGATGAAGAGCTCATCTGAGCAATTATCATGAAAATATTAACAGGAAAAGCACAGGGAGGCAAACTTATGACAGTAGGAAAGTGACTGAAACTGAGCTGCCAGATCAGGGCCAATAATATTGCTGATTCTTCTTTGGATTTTATCAAGATCAAGGTAAATAGCAAGGCACCAGACCATATATGGCAGCCATATTCTTTGTTAACAATGGAAGATAATACACAGATCAAAAAACAATGCTCAAACAAAATGAAAACACACCACACTCTCTGGAAGAAGTTTGTGGTGGCAGATAAGAAAATATGAAGAAATAAAGAAAAAACTGGAATAGACAAAATGAACCAATTATAGAAATTGTGACCAATATGGTACAAAGTTAAATCTGACTTTAAGCTGAAATATTTGGTTGTGTCAAAGTTCAGTATCTGAGTCAAGATGAAAAGCTAAGATTTCAAATGTTTTCAAATCACCCACAATAGGAAGATTGGTGCAGTATAATTGTTCTTATTTTCACTCAACTGAAATAAAGTTAATTTAATATTTTCACCCAATTGAAATAAGGTTAGTTAAATATTTTTGCTAATTGAAATGAGGTTAATTAAATAATTTCACCCAATTGAGATGACTTCAGGTAATTTCACCCAATTGAAATGAGGTTAGTTAAATAATTTCACACAACTGAAATAAGGTTAGTTAAATAATTTCTCCCAATTGAAATGAGGCTAGTTAAATATTTTTACGCAACTGAAATAAGGTTAGTAAAATAATTACACCCAGTTGTGATGCTGTTAGTTAAATAATTTCACCCAAATGAAATAAGGTTAGTTAAATATTTAGTGCCAGTGGTCTGTGTTTCAGTCTAGTTAAAAGCCAAGAGTTTAAATGCTGATTTTCAGGATTAACAGGCATGCTCTATCCATATAGAAGATTGGTGCTACATATTCTTCCTGTTCTAATTTGTTCCCAGTAGTAAATTACTAAAAGTCAGAAGTTTGAATCCTCATATTTCAAAGCAAACAGGCAAACTGACCTTCTCTATTTCACACACCAGTTCCCACTTTCATTTGGCCTTATACCTTACTAGATTAAGCTTTGTAAATATAAGATACAGAATTTTAACTGTTTATTTTCGAAACAGAGTTTCACAACTTGGAAGCCTGATGCTACACAATCTTCCTAACTTCCATATTTTCCCAGTAAAATATGATGTTGTCCGCAAACTAAGAAGACAAAGATATAAAACATTAACCCATTAACGACCAACATAAAATCTGATATTAATTTTTAAAATTATGACAAAGATTTGGCATTAATTATAGGTATATAAAAATCCAGTATTAATTATAGGTCTATAAAAAAAGTCCAGTAATAATTATAGGTTTTAAAAAGAAATCCAGTATTAATTATAGGTTTTTAAAGTGTAATCCAGTATTAATTATAGGTTTTAAAAAATATCCTGCATTAATTATAGGTTTTCAAAAATGCCCAGTATTAATTATAGGTTTTTAAAATCATTTAGTATTAATTATAATGTTTTAAAAAATATCCAATATTAATTATAGTTTTTTGAAAAATCCAGTATTAATTATAAGCTTATAAAAATCTGTTATTAATTTTAGAGTTGCTTAAAAACATTTAAAAAATGATTAATATTTTAATCAATCAATAATAATTAATAATTTAATTATTAGAAATAATTAAATATAAATAATTTGTCATAAATAAATGAATTAATTAATAATCAATACTTCATTAATATTTTTATATTTAGCAATCAGTCACTTTAGTTTTTTATTTTATTGCTATTGTCTTTAAATATTCCATGTTGTAATAACAGTTGTTTTGTTAGGAAAAGAGATATATTATAGGATCCTGGATGTAAATTTACCATAGAGGATCCAAAAAATTAGTGCCTTTTCAATACATTTTGCCTTAATAAATTACTTTCCTCTTTCATTTAAACTGTATTCATTAAGTTCAATTTATTGTCAGACTTATGGTGACCAACTAATGCATTGAATGTATTATTTTGCAAAAGATCCCTTTTATGTTCATATAATCTTTTACATAAATTCCACATGTATTTCTTGGACCCTTTTTTACAGTTTATATTGTGTATCTGTCAGATGCATAATAGTATTAAAAAAAATGGTGATGATGAGACAAAGTTGAAAATCTTACTAAACAACATGTTTTGTCTATGTCTGTTGATCTCAAATTCTTCAGATCAGAATGAAAGACCAAACTGGGTGTAAGGAAAATGCATTGGGATTTTTGAGGATAATAGCAATAAATCAGAGCTGACAACCAGAAAGTGTTTCTTTGTTGGTTTGTTTTTATATACAGAGGGATGCAAAAGTAGGTACAATTCATCCATGCTTAGAATATTGCTGTCACATACAGTTCGATGTCCCTGCTATTTACCTTGAGCTCCTTGATAAAATCCAAAGAATCAGCAATATTATTGGTCCTGATCTAGTGGCTTGGATTTAGTAACTTTTCTACCACTTGCCTCTCTGTGCTTTTTTATAAATAATTTCATGGCAATTGTTCAGATGAGCTCTTTACTATAGTACCTAGACTTTATGAATTTAAGTTCAGTACTAGACTGGCATCAAGATCTCAACAATTTACAGTTGAGCTGTCTAGATGTAATCATAAATTCTATCCTAACAGTTTCTTTTCTCACACTTCTTGCTTGTGGAACTCTCTTTCAGCTCCATGCTTTCCAGTCAACATTAATCTGCAAATATTTTAATCTAATGTCAATCGTTATCTACTATTCTCCTGATTACTTTTTCCTCTTCCAGCTCATTATTAATGTTTCTGTTCCTAATTCTTCCACACCCTGTAACTCTTTATGTCTTAGAATGGAGTGAAGCCAATTAAAAAAAATATACAGTAATAAAAAACAAAATGTGCACACAAAACGTATTGTATTGATTATACAAACATATCTATAATAAACATATCAATCTCTCAAATGTCCAAACTGTTTGTCCCCCAACATTCTCACACTCCTTTAGTCAAGAGTGGACACTCATGTACACTCTAGCACAAAGCATCAATTTCCTAGCAAGCCTCTCTTATGAACTGAATCATATAATGAATTAAATGAATTTTAGTATTAAATGAATCCTAGAAACATATTATATAAATATATATATATTATATAAATTTTATATTATATTAATATTCTTTTATTATATTAATATTATTCTATATTATATTACATATTATATAAATATATAATATAAACTTTTAAAATTCTGGTATAATACTTACTGTATACATACTTTTGTATATATTCGAGCTGTTAGTGTCTGATGGATTTTAAATTGTTCTTGAAATTTATTCATGGTTTACTGATCTGTAATGACAGGACATCAGCAGTTTTAGTGCACTAATAGAAACCTGTACTGCTTGTTGCTCAAGAGGTTGTCTCTACTGGTGTGATCAACAAACAAAGATCAAAGATGGTTAGATATGGGGGTGCAGTTACTGTGTCTAAAAAGGAAAAATATGCTAGAAATCAGTAACTATAGAGCATATTAATATAATATGAATATATATATTTCTATATTTATGAGATGAGCTATTTTAACTATTTACACTATATACAGGATGCTGGGTCATGTGTCCTTGGCAACACATGACCCAGTAGATAAAAGCATTGGTTGAAGTAATCCAAAAAGTGACTTGACCCAAAGATTTGTGAGTTCAATATCTGGCCACAGCAGAGTTAATAAAAACTTGGAGAGTTGAATTACTAAAGGGAATTAACTGAAACTGGGATATCCAGAAAAGGCATGATACGTAAAATTAGAACAATCCACCGTGGACTAAATAAAGTGTTAAATTTGAAATTCCAACATATACCACCTGAAGAAGGCCAGAGTGTACAATGGCTGAAACATTGTGAATATGGTAATAAAGATGAGGACAACAGTCCAAACAATGTAAATAGTATAAATAATTACAATACCTCATCTCAGAAATATAGCCAGGTGTGTACAATGGCTAAAATGTTGTGAATATGGCAATAAAGATGTAAATAGTGCAAATAATATGAATATATTATTAATAATTTCAGAATTAAAATATTAATAATGACTGATTGATTCTTTGCCCATAATGACTGATTGATTTGTTTTATACATTTTATAATGTATGTTTGTGTGTTATACAAAGCTAAAACATTGAACTGTAAGAATAATTCTTTTTTAATGAGTGAATATTGCATTAAAAATTTTTATAAAAATAACTGTGGTTTCTCCAAACACAAATCTTACTATTTAACTCATAGCTGGATTCTATTTGAGTGTAAATAAATAAATCCAATAACCTTTAAACAAATATGCATTAAAGAAGAGTTGCTGCCTATGTAGATATCAAATATGTATATTATCTATATGGGAGTAGTGAAAATTTGTAAGCTTAGCCAAGAAATCTTCCCAAAACATTCTAATAAAAGTTCATGGAAGAATTTGTAAGAGTGGAAAATTCCACATATGAACTGCAATTCCCAGTGGGCATAGATGAGCTTCAGTCACTATCTTTCTTGGAGATAAATAGATAGATATGTTTATCAAAAATCCTAAAACAAATGTGGGAAATTCTTTCAAAATAAACTTTCATCCATCACCTCAACTTTCATGTCGAAATCACTGATTGTGGAAGAATTTTGCAAAAGTGTTGAAAATTCCCAGAGAGCGTAGGTGGGCTTCAATCCGTTATCTTTATAAGAGTTCTCCCATTTTGACAATACTGTCTCGGATGTTTAAGAAGCAAGCCTGGAATTTCTTATCATAAATTCTCAAATTTCGTGGGCATAGGTAAGCAGACCTTGCCCAAGACTTCAAAGTAAAGAAACATATTCGTTAAGGTGTGGAAACTTCCACACTGCAGAAATATTGGTATTAAGATTTGAGATTACTCATATGGCAAATTGCCAAATAATCCATTTTTATTTAAATCAAACATCTAGAGGTGAGCAGACATCAAGTATCTTAATGCCTTTATTCATATAGAACTCGAGGCAAAGTTTTATTTAAATATTTAATAAGTTAAACAAAAAAATGACATAATTATGATCATAAAATATATCAGTTACTAAAAATGACTGATTATTAAAAAAAAAAAAAATTATTTTCTATTTTTTGATGACTATTAATCTTACAAATTTTAAATGTGTAGTATATATATATATATATATATATATATATATATATATATATGTATATATATATATATATATATATATATATATATATACATATGTAGCATATATATATAGTATAAAATATGTAATATATATATATATATATAAATATATATATATATATATATATACAGATGACTATTAATCTACAAATTTTAAATGTGTAGTATATATATATATATATATATATATATATATATATATATATATATATATATACTGATGACTATTAATCTATAAATTTTAAATGTGTAGTGTATGTATATATATATATAGTAAGTAGTAGGAATAATTCCAAAGAGAGCTCAATGTAAAATTTAAATTACAGACTATTATTATGATAAATCAAGAAAAAAACCCTAAAGATCCATTTTGGTTTAACATTAGAAACTTTTGGTCTGAATAGATATGACAATATTCATGAAATAAATTATAATCGAAATGGATCTTTAAAGTTTTTTCTTGATTTATTATATATATATATATATATGTACATAGATATAGATATTGGTAATATATATATATATATATATATATATATATATATATATATATATATATATATATATAAATATATAAATGTATATATATATTTATATAAATAAATTCCCAAGAGGATAGACTCCAGGTAGAACTCAATGTCCAGGACAGAGTAAGAATATAATATAAAAAGTTCAAATACTAATATTCCATGGTTATAATTTATAACATTGGAATCATAATCACGATCCAATTCATAAGACCTGAATTTGTAGGTGTGATGAATTGGATCATGATTATGATGGAATGTAATAAATTATGACCATGGAATAGTGTTTGAGCCTTTTATATATATATATATATATATATATATATATATATATATATATATATATATATATATGTTTTGAACAATAAAAATATTCAAAAATTAAAATTTTCAGACACACTGGGTTGTATATTATTATTTTTTGTTTTATTATTTCAATTAGATTCTTCAACTAGTTTCAGCCAGCATGACCATCATCAGAAAAAAAAAACTTTTAAGAAGAAAAAATTTTTTAGGAGAAAAACAAATTCTGCTTTTCAGTAGCATTGAACTACAGGAGTGAATGACTGTTTCTGAAGAAAATGAACTTTATCTGTAGTTTTTGTTGTGTTTTGTTTTTATCGTTAATTTTGGTTAGTCCTTTTGTTGGTCAAACGGCCTCTTTCAAGTTGTTTTTAAAAAAGAGTCTGGGGAGATTCATGAGTCACAGAATTCCCTTCTTGATCATATATATATATATATATATATATATATATATATGTGTGTGTATGTATGTATGTATGTATGCATGCAGGTGTAAGGAAAATTCATGATGAAGTGTAAAAAATTGTTTTCCTAACATTGTTTTGCTATAGAGAGAACTTTTTCTGCCTACCATCAAGATGGCTGATGCTGAACTCCAGGAGAGAAACACTCTACACCTTTTCAACAGACATGAAGGGGAGCAACTATATCAAGTCAGTTGTGCCATCTGCTGCAAGGAAGTCTTGTTCAATGTGTTATACCAAAAATATTTTCTTGTCAGAATTCATCTTGTGCATTTATAAATCTGGTCTGGTGCTCTTACTGTGCATCTCTAGATTCTTGACAAAATCTAAAGAAGGGTCAGCAATATAACCGATCCTAACCACACTTCTTATCTCCAGCTACTTTCTCACTGACGTGACATGGTTTCTCTCTGTTCTACAAATATTTTCATGGCAACTGCTTCAATGAGCTTTTCTTCCTGGAGCCTCAACTACAAAAATTTAAGCATGTTACTAGATTGGCATCTAGGTCTCAACCATTTTACTGCTGAATTAGCTAGATGCAACTATATTTAATAAAATTCTTTGAGTATGCAGGTGAGGTGGTAAAATAAACACTGTTTAAAATGCAAAGCATCTACTCAAATACATATATCCACCAAAAATAATATATGAAATAATATATATATATATATATATATATATATATATATATGTATATAGGATGCACGGTGGAGTAATGGATAGTGGCTTGGATTGAGGAATAGGATAGCTGAGTCAAATCCATTACATTCACATGTACTAATACTCTTGGGAAAGGTATGAATCCTCTTCTTTTCCCTCCAGCTATGAGTAAATAGCAGGACAGACGGGGTTCTATAGCTTTGGGTGGCAACTGGTCTAGGAGAAGGACAACTCTGAATTCAAGACCTGCGGAGGGTTGTTTGGTGACCTTGTGGCACATTTTGCACCAGGTCTCTGTATTCAGCTCTTCAAAAAAGTTTAGTTGATTATGCACAACCCTCAACACTATAATCTAATGATTTGTGTGGGTAGTCTGGCTGTCAGTTTCTAGGAACTAAGTTACTTGACCCTTATAAGTCAAAATCAATGGGAGAGTCCAGTTAATATATTTTACAAATTCAATCTTTGCCAAAAAGTGATATTTGCCAAAAAAAATGGCTAAATTAAGGAGTGCTCAATACAATTTTCAAAAACAAAAATGTCAGACAAGTTAAAATATAAAATATTTTAAACATCAACCTTTATAAGCTTCCATGGTTTGTACCAGAATGGTTTCATCAGTTAAAACCATTCTGGTATAAACCATGGTAACATAAAAGTTGGTATTTCAGATATTTTATATATATATATATATATATATATATATATATATATATATATGTATATATATATATATATATATATTTGAATGAGAAAGAAAGATTTATCAAAGAGATGATTGGACCATTGCCAATGTATGAAATTGCTATCATGAAAACCGATTAAAAGGTAGAGAAACAGCAGAAGAGGTTTGGAAGTGCAGAAGAGGAGAGCTATGGGAATAAAAAGGTAGAGTAAGAGTAAGAAGGATGGGAGGGTGAATTATGAAGTCATACGAAAGTAAAAGATATAAGCAAAGGAAAAATAAAGAGAGGAAATTGAATGAAATGTAATCACTTTGTTACAAAGCAAATCTTAAGAAAGAGCCAATGAAGAAGTTTAATTCGAATTAAAAAATATCATATCATTCATTCATCTTTTTTTCCTTCTTTTTTCCTTCCTTTTTCTTTTTCTTCTTCTTAATCTATTTCTTCTTCACTTTAATTTTTTTCTTTTGCTTCTTTTTTTCTTCTTCTTTTTCTTGTTCATTTTCTTCTTTTTTTCTTCTGCTTTTTCTTTTTCTTCCTTCTTTATCTTCATCTTTTTCTCTTTCTTCTTTTCCTTTTTCCTATTCTTCACTTTTCTTCTTCTTCATCTTTTTCTCCTTCATTTTCTTCTTCTCTTTCTTTTTCTTCTTCTATGTACCATGTCCCTTCAGAATGTTAACAATTATGGCTTTCTATAACTTCCTATCCTTCATAGTGCTAACTAATGTATGTCCCTTTTACTATCCCCCCAGTCTCTGTTCAAACATCTATTTACACAAACTCGCCTATCCACTCCTCTTGCATTCAATATATCCGATGAGTGTCAAATTCTCCAAGCCTTCTTTTTACATTACATGTCCGAAAAATTTCAACAGATTTTTTTCTGACTCAAAATATAATATAGGGAAGAATTCAAAAGGTACATGCTATCTCAGATGGCAGCATTCACCTGGTCTTAGAAGTTCCGTCATTATGCATAAAAGGGTTGCAAACATCCGAATGTGCAGCACAGGCAGCTGTGGGATGGGTGTTTTTATTAAGCCACCAGCTCTATATAGGTTGCCAACCAAGGCTGAAGATCTAATATCTGTCTATGGTTATACCAACTGGTTTTGAATTCAGTGTTTTCCTTCTACTAGACTGGTTACCAACCAAGGGTGAAGACCTTCTCTTTACTTATTAGCAAATCATCTGGCTTTGGATTTGTTGTTCTTCTACTAAATGGCTAACTAAGGCTAGATAACCCAGTTTGCCCTGCTATTTTTAACCCATAGCCAGAAGGGGAGAAGAGGTGAATTCATACATTCCCCAAGGGTATTTGTGTAAAAATGAATGCAATGAATGAATTTGGCCAGAATTCAAACTTGGCCCACTTTTTTTTCTTTTTTTCTTTTTTTAAGCATTGTGCCCCAAGCAAGGCGTGAAGCCACTAGGATGCAGGGGGTTGCGGAAGATTTGGAGCGAGAGCAGATAAGAGTGATAGGAGAAAGGAAGAGGAGAAGGATAGTGGGTAGATCAAGGTAATTGGAGATGTCGATTGGCATTACATTTGAATAGTTGGAGATTATAGCTTTCAGGGAAACAGTAATTGGGGAGGGTGTTCCACTGGCGAGAGGTGCAAGGTATGAAGCTATTGGAGTAGAAGAGACGGCTACATTTGAAGGTTTCTATGGTGTAAGGGTGAGAGCGGGATGCCAGCCTCGTAGGGCGCTTGAATTCATGGAGTCTGGGAACCAGAGAGAGCAGCTCATCAGAGCAGTTACCATGGAAGTATTTGTAGAAAAGACAGAGAGAGGCGACGGTGCCTCTGTGAGAGAGTGACTGCAGACGAGACGCTAGATCACGGCCAATTAGATTACATATCCGTCTCTGGATCTTGTCAAGAACTCCGAGGTAAGCAGAAGGTGCTCTAGCCCATATATGGCAGCAATACTCCATGCAAGGGCGAATGGTTGTTTTGTATATTTGAAGTATCGATTCAGGGGAGAAAAATTTCCTGGCGTGGCACAGAGAGCCTTATTTCTCTTCCTGAGCTGGTAAAAGCAACACAACCCACACAACCCACACAACCTTGAGGAAGAATAAAAATACTTAAGATCATGAACCCACAAAAATGATAATCCAGATAATAAATTGATTGTATATCAGAACTTATATCACTAGAAAGGCCAAAGAAGCAATGTGCAGCATAGGACTTGTTATTTTTTTTCACCCAATAAAATCTCAAGAGCCACTTGCTATGGTCCGGTTCCTTGTACCACGGTGATAATCCAAGGTAGAACCAATAAAGAAGAACTCGAACACAGGTATGGAATAACACATATTACAAACAGGAATCTATACAGAGAAGTAGAAAGTGTTAGTACGAACAATCAGGTTTAGTAGTAATTGTCTGAACGCGACTCTGTTTCGGACTGCATCTGACTCGACTGACTGACTCGCTCGCTCTGACTGACTGACAGACTCCTGATGGACTTCTGACAAACCTCACTCCAGACTTCAGACTGAATGATATTCAGTCACCCTCCCATGAGGGCATCATGTGGCACAAGGCCTTTTTAATGTGGGAACTTCGAGCCCTTGGGCTCGGCCAAAAATATGCCCATTGAACCCACATAAACGGGTTCAGGGTCAGTTTACCTCCTCGAAAGAGAATCCACCCTTCAGCGTAGACTCCTTCAGGTTCCTCCCCACCTGAAAGCAGAGAGTTCAACCGATCAGCCAGTCAGCTGGTCGCTCGACTTCAGACTGAACTCCCTGCTTCCTCTTGAGGCGCAGTATTTATTACGTATGGAATAGTCCATTATGTTATTATGGGTAAGGTCCCATAACACCACTCAAGGTAGAGCATTACTGAATGAGGTGTGTTATATAAAAGGAGATAGAAGGAGGTGATGTTTATGAGGCTGTAAAAGGAGAGAATGAATTTCTCAAAAAGTCACTCACTTCCAGCCACCTCGGGTTGGGTCAGTTTACTACTATGGTTTTTAAAGCAGTTGATTCCCTTAGTGATATTTGTGATTGATTTGGTTTGAAGTTGAATTGCATCTTTGTTGTCTTCCTCCAGAGAAAAAGTGTTTTTTTTTTTCCACAAAAACATGTGACACAAAAGAGCTTTTGTCTTCATGGTATATTGCCATTTTCTTCAGTAAAGTGGATAAAGAAGACAGCTGGCAATTTCCAAGAGGTTAAGATTCTTATCTTCAGGGAAGCATCCATACAGGAAATTGTAGCAGTTCTCAGGAAAAAGCTGTCTATGGAAATAATCGAGTTAGATTTGAAATACACAGGATGGGTGATTCAGCACTGGGGACATTGTATGGTGAGTTCTAGCAAAAATGGACAGAATTAGTGGAACAAAGATTTTTTTTTTACTCTTAGTTCATGAAAGTGTTTTTTAGTTCCCTCAAGACACAAGGCCCCCACGAACAAGACACAAGGCCCCCACAAACAAGACACAAGGCCCACACAAACAAGACACAAGGCCCACACAAACAAGAGGTTTACTGAAAGATTTACTGTAAAGGTTTACTGTAAGGCATGGGGAAGGAGGAAGTAAGAAATGCATATTTTTCTTTTTCTTATACTTATATAACACCACACAGTAACCCTGTACCTTAAGTGGCTGTTAGGCCTTGTACTGAGTTAATATTTGTAAAAAAAATGTTGTAGAGTACTTCCTTCTCTTCCTCACAACCATGACAATGGACTGCTTCTAATTATAAATATGGTAAGTAGCCATATTAGAATAGGATTTGAGGAGTATTTGATGTAATCAAGTATTTCCATTCTTGCATGAGTATTTAACAAACCTGTTTTCTCTACCAAGGCTTCTGTTCCTTTGATACTCTATCTAATTCTGGCCTTCCTAATTCTCGGCTATTTTGAACAAAGACAAAATTGCAACAAAAAAAGAAAAAATTATGTGGACATGTAGAATAGATATTGTTTGAGCCTGAACTTAAAGAGATCACGATTGTAGTGTTAGGCTTTCAAATGTTGCAATCTGAGGGAAACAGGTTGCATAAATGATTTCTGGAACTTGATCAAGACAGGAAAGTGAAAATTGAGAAGTTCCAGCCAAGACGTCGCAGCAACACTCCATTTTGGGTCTAATCTGACTTTTGTAAAGAAAAATCATTGCAGAAATAATTTGTAATTCCTGGAGCAGTAGAATATGAGCTGACTATTTTTACAGCATCTTTAGACAAAGTATTTGAAATAATGGTTTATTTTAACAATAAAGCCTTTTATTAATAGTTGTTTTGATTATTTTATCTTTCAGAGGTGTTTTTATTTTTTTGTTTTCAGCTTTGATTTTTTTTCTCTTTGAAAAGTTCAAATCAGGAACATTGATTGCAGGAATCAAACATGTTACTTGGGCTATGGCCTTTGGTAAAAGCTAAAAAACAAATACATGATACACTTTTATGAATTATTTCAGTGGCAGCCGCTTCTGCCACAAATATGTGTGTTGATTTTCTTCCTTTTTAAAGCTGAGAAGCTGTGGAAAATCAAAGAGGTGAATCAGAACAAACATGAAAGATGTCAAAGTGTGGGCAAAGATTATTCCATATTAAGGGAAAAGAAAAATTGATAAAAGATAATGAAAGATCGAGTAAGAATAAAGAAAAGGTACAATGAGATACTAACTCTACATCGATGAATATTCGCACTCACACACACATATGGCCACACACACACAAACAATAGATATATAATATATATATATGCATATATATATGGTTATATATATATATATATATATATATATATATATATATATATAGATTTCAGCTTTTGGAAGTAAAGTCTGATGATCCAGAACCCTGTTAAAGCGGTTATGGTGAAATAACTTATTACATGGAATCTTAACGTGGTCTGTCTTTTATTCAAACATATCTGCTCTGAATTTTACATTGAGCTCTCTGGATATCATCCTCCTCAGGTCTACCTATACGGATTACCTAAGTTTGCATAAACTAACTATTTATTTATTTATATATATATATATATATATATATATATATATATATATATATATATATATATGGTTTTGGTTTGGTTTGGTTTGGTTTGGTTTGGTTTGTTGTGTTATACGAAATATCAACCTCAATGGGTAATTTAATGCCAAAAAACTTTTTTTCATGGTAATATTTTGTTTTGTCAAAAATCTATTTCTGGTAATATTTTTTTCCTCAAAAATGTATAGCATGTAATATTATTTTACAAACTGTACTGCTGGTAATATTTTTTTTTCTTCAAAAATTTATTTCTGGTAATAATTTTTACAAAGTATTTCTGGTATTAAAACCTATTTTTACACTTTTATAATGCTTTTTAGCTAGGTTTCGGGGTTAACTATTTGCCCATAGCTGGGACCCTAACAAGTGCCACTAACCTGGGTCAGGGTGGACCTGGGAACACCAGCAATTAAGAGGTGGTTCCACGATCATCAAAATCTCCTGATCAGAGGCCTTGCTGCTGGACGTAGTTTCTCATTTTACCCAGGATGTGGATGTAGTTTATTGTCATACCCAGGACAGGCATATATATATATATATATAAAGATACATATGACTATATATATATATATATATATATATATAAAAGATACACATCAACATGTATGTGTGTGTATATATATATATACATACATATATATATATATATATATATATATATATATATATATATATATAGGTAAAAATCCATGGTAAGTAATACAAGTGAATCCTAATGATTGTTCCTATCTATCTATCTATCTATCTATCTATCTATCTATCTATGTGCTTCAGTCTGATCTGCTTCCACATGTCATGGAAAAAGTCAGAAGTCTAAAGCAAAACATAAAATGGTAAAAGTGAACAAATCAAATAAGAATGAAGAATTTGGAATTTAATGATTGAAATCAATTAAATTGAAAACTTTGAAGGAATGTAAATAGTTGAAAGATTCAATGAAGAAATTTTCAAATTAAATTAAAATAATTTCTTACTTAAAAATGTTTCACACATATACATGCACATATATATATATTCACATGGATAATTTTTTTATATACTAATGTTCAATGCAAGGCCAAAGAGCCATTCAAGGTAGAGGGTTACTGAGTGATATTGCATGAGCATCAGAAAAAGTGAAGTTTATGGGGTTTATGCAGAAAAGATAACAGTTAACTCTAGATTTGAAGATGTTGAGACTGTAGTGATTGGGAAAACATCCTACACAGAATCTGTTCCACAAAGAAGCAATTCTTCAGAAGAAGCTGCCCAAGTGGAACTTAATAGCTTACTAATGGAACAGAAAGGGAATGGGTATAATCCACCCTTGTGCATGTGACAAGGTGGGTTGTAAAAGTCAAGGGTGGTAGGACTAAGGAATGTAGCTTGTCAGAATGCATATCAAAGAA
>CAHIKZ030000750.1:25000-95000 GCA_903632075.3 Acanthosepion pharaonis | reverse complement strand
AAGGTGTTAATGCCACAAAGATGCATGGGTCTACTTGAAGTAAAAGAGAATGTGAAGACTTTATAAGAAACTGAAAAAACAATCCTAAGCAACAAACAAGGATAATCCTCGACTTCTGTTCACAAAACTTTTGTAAGTATATATAATTGTAGGATGGTATATATATATATATATATATATATATATATATATATATTCTGTGTATTTAGGCAGCATATTTTCATTTATACATGTTTCATTAAATAATATAGACAAGTGTTGTCTATTTATTTTATGTAAAATTTGTTCGTAAACATCTGATAAATTTGATAAATTATCATTAAACGAAAGAAAAAATTCACAATATTGATCCATATTTTTTTTAATATAATTTAAGCCATTTCAAAGATGTAAATTACAAAACATAAATCGCCATTATTGTTTAATATGTTTGTAATTTGATAATGGCTTAAAAAAGTGCAACATTATATTAAAAATATGGATCAATATTGTTTCTTCATTTAATTAATTTATCAAACTTATCAGATGTTACGAACAAATTTTACATAAAATAAATAGACAACACTTGTCTATATTATTTAATGAAACGTGTATAAATATATATATATATATATTCATACATGTTTCATTAAATAATATGAAAATGTGAATGTTTACATAGATGATCTCTAAGCAACGATAAACATGTGCATATAAGCGTCATATATGTAAATATTCACAGACTGTCATCACTGTCATATTGCTTAATATGCTTGTAATTGACATCTTTGATAATGGCTTATGTAAGCTGAAAGCTTAGATTGTATTAAAAAAATATGGATCAATATTGTGAATTTCTTTCTTCGTTCAATAATAATGTTATTAAACTTATTATTCGTTATGAAAAGAGTTTACATAAAATAAATAGACAACACTTGTCTATATTCTTTAATGAAACGTGTATGAATGAAAAGATGCTGCCTAAATACACCCAATATATATATATATATATATATATATATATTATGAAGGGGACTAAGTCCAACAATTATTTTAATATATTTTCTGTTCATACTTTATTTTTATAGATTATTATTATTATTATTACATTATTAGATTATTTATTTAAGTAAATGCTCTGTTTATAATAAACAGTATTAACTTCATTTACTGGTCTGAATGTCCAAGAAATTTTGTAGAAAATATATGTCCTTCAACAAGAATCAAACCTGTATCCTACATGGAACTGTCATTTTCATGGGAAATTTGTTGTTTGAAAACAGTAATTTGACTTTGCTAACCAGGCGTTTCCTCTATAGCTAAATGGTATAGCACGTCAGGCCATTATCAAGATTCATCAGATGCATGGTAACTGTAAGCAAGACGATTCTTCCCTTAGAAACATAAAGAAATATACAACTCCAGTCAACAAAAACAAAAAAATTAAATTATCTACAATAAAAAATTTACAACTGCAAACCTTATCGTCAACAACATTAACACACCTGCAAAATCCAAATTACAGAGAACTAATATTATTTACAAATTCTCATGCCCGTTAAGAAACTGCGTTCCTGATCAAACAAAATTCATAACTAATTACATTGGATATACTACAACATGCCTAACAAGAAGACTCACGTGACATCTATCTGACCATAGCTCAATTAGGTCTCATTAAAATGCACATGAAGACATAACAAACCCTATGTGCAACATACTCATGGTTAATACAAATATAATATCCTCATTCACATATAGGAAAAGGCTGAAAGTATTAATAAAAAAGAAAAAGCCAACACTCAATAACAACAGCTATGAACACTGCCACAATGTGCTGATTGTTTTTGGAAAATAAAACTTTCCTATAACTCTAGGTACATACATAGAACAATCCATACATTCAGTTAAAAGTAAATCTAAAATCCTCCTTGATAATGGCTAAAAATATAGCTTAAAGCGCCTGAAACATATGGACAATTTCTACATAATTTATGCCCAGAAAAGAAAAAAATTATAATACAAGAGAAATTAAATAAAAAGCTTAACTGTAATACCTTATTGTTTTTATTTTTTTAATGAAATTTGCATATATATAAAAGTATATAAATATAGGTGTATCAACGATACTTTTACTAACTTTGGGGGAAGGTTCCTCACACTAAAACAAGGACAAAAGTCCATATAAATATATGCCCACAAACACTTCCTTTTTGAGATAAGTTTAAAGAAAGTTTACCATAGATGGCATTGTGTTGCCATGTAGACTAAGTTACATTTGTTATTCATGTATATTTTTGCCTATTCTGTCTTCAACATTTAATGCATGTTCTAGTGAGTTAACTGAGAAGTGTTCCATTTAACAGTGGCAGGATATTCATATCATGAGCAGGCAGATATGATTTTTATATATGGCTGCACGAATGGTAATGGATGCGAGGATGCATAGCCGCATGAGATTATGTTTCCAGACTGAAGATAACCAAGCAATCCCACCTGTGTTGCTGGGACAGAATCCATGGCACCAAAAACTATGGATTGAGGAAGACCAAGATCCACTCATACACCTGACAATGAAGAACACATTCTACAGGCTGTCAGAGATGATCCAGGTATCAACATACGTCAAATGGCCTTAGCATGTCATACATCTTATAGTACTGCATGGAAGGTATTTCAACAGCAGCTCCTGTATCCATATTATTTGCAACATGTGCAGTGGCTTTTGCCCTCTTATCACTCACCCTGGGAGAGCTTTTGCCAATGGTTTATTGCACAAACTGCTGATTTGTTGTTTGACTCTTCAGTCTTTTTTACAGATGAGGCAAGAGATGGAATAACAAATTTACACAACCAACATGTGTGGATGTATCAGAATCACTGTGGTACAATACAGGCTAGACACCAGCATCAGTTTACGATTAATGTATGGGCTGGAATTATAGGTGACTGTCTGGTAGGTCCATATGTTCTCTCAGCACCTCTTACAGGAGCTGTCTGACCACACTTTCACACCTGCTAAATGATGTAGCACTGCTAATACAAAGATGCATGTGGTTCATGCATGATGGGGTTTCAGCACATTTTAGTCACATTGTTCATGATGCACTGGCTAATATCTACTATGAAAGATGGATAGTGTAGAATAACAATAATAAACAGCACTTACCGGTGTAAAGGTCCCAGCTAGCATCCAGCTGGCAGACAAAAATAAAGCAGGTTGTAACTTAATACAAACCCTGCAAACTAACTGATGAACCAAGCTGGTATTTATATAGAAATACCTCCACTCAGGTACCAGCAGCCAATCACAGCCCAAGCAATGGACTATCCCACTTTAGCACAATGAGATGCTCCATGGCAACATAAATAGCTCTCTTTCTAAAGGTTGAATTATTATTCACTTAGCTTGCTCCCCAACTGAGTGTTTATCTCTACCACGTTATTTTTCTACAGATAGGTTGGGGAGGACTGGTTCCATGGCCATCACATTCCTCCAACCTCAATCTTTTGCATTTGTATCTGTGAGGCCACCTAAAATAATTGGTTTATACAACAGACATTAATAATGCAGAAACACTTCATCAATGTGTCATGGGGGCCTTGTCAAACAAATTCAATACTGTGTGGCAGTATTTGAAAGGGTTCGCTAGTCAATGATCCAACAGGTACATGCATGTATAGAAGAAAATAGAGGACATTTTGAACATTTGTTATGAGTTGCTGTGTTGAGGCACAATGCTGGCCTTTTGGACAGATGTTTATATGGATATTTTGAAATTTCTTTGGTGTCAGGAATCCATGCCCAAAGTTTGCAAAAGTATTTTTGGATTGTTTCTTGGATTGTATTTTTAACAAAATCAACCGTAAACTTTAAACTTAATAATTAAAAAATGAAGGATTTGCAGACATATGCTTATATGGACATTTGTCCTTGTTTTGGTGTGAGGAACCCACCCCAAAAGTTTGTAACAGTATTTTTGATACAGCCTGCACACACACACACACACACACACACACAGACACACACACACACACACACACACACACACACACACACACATATATATGTATATATATATTATAATTTTTACATATGGACAAAATTTTATCCGTATGTAAAAATTACAATAAATAATTATTGCTCTACACTTGGTATTGAGCCCTCTTTTGAATTAATGCTGTGAACATTAGAATTTATATTATTTTCATTCTCATTACATTCAAGTATATATATATATATATATATATATATATATTATATATATATATATATATATATATATATATATATATATATATATATATATTTAAAAAAGACAATATGAATAAAGGCAAAAGGAAAATTTTCTTTACTGATGTTAAATGCTGCCTTGATAAATTCTAGAGAAGCATCATCTGATGGATTTTATCAAGCCAACATTTGTCTTGATAGAGTATATCAGATGATGAAATGGGTAGGTAAAAAAAGTTTTTCTTTTGTCTTTATTCATTATATATATATATATATATATATATATATATTTCAGAAAGTTAAAAATAAAAAAGAAGTGTCCGGATGTTTGCAGTAGGGGTCAGCATGAGGTGAACTCTTCCAATAATGATAGCAATTTCTCCCCCAATTTTATCTTTAGCCAGAACAGTCTTAGATGAGATTTGGCTTGTGTTGCCTTTGAATCAAGAAAGGAAAATGAAAGCAGTCTAAAAACAGAATAAACCAGAATAGGATGGCCTGCAGTGTCTGGAATGGAGAATAGAAAGAAGGAAGTAATCATCTAACCAGCCTATGACCCAGAGGAAAGAGTGACTGTGGAGGTATGATAGTGAGAAGGAAGACAGGCGTGTGCCTGTCTGGATACAATTATCTTCCCCCAGTCTCATCAATTCTCCCTATCCTAATCCAGCTAATGCAAATAAATTGGCTGTAATTTTGCTAATCCTGAGATGTGAACTACGAATTGGCGATACCACAATCAAGTAAGAAAATTTAAATATCTGAGAAGTGTTTTAACAGAGGACAGAAAATGTGACACCTAAATCTGACCATTTATTGGGATAGTGAAAGATACCTTCCAAAAGCTAAGCAAAGTATTAAGAAACAGGAAAATTTTGTTAAAAATAATGGAAACATTGCTGAACTGTTATGTAGGATCAGTCCTCCTGAATGCTGGATAATGTCATCACAGCTGAAGAAAAGACTTTAGGCAATAGAAATTTGGTTCTACAGAAGGATACTGAGAATATGACGGACTGAATATGTAAGTAACAAGGAAGTTTTAAGGAAAATGAAAAATGGAAGAAGAAAACATGCTTATAATTAGAACCAGAAAGAGACAACTGAAATTTCTAGGAGACATAATAAGGAAAGTTGGCTTGGAAAATTTGACACTCATAAGATATACTGAAGTCAAGAAGGAGAGTGGAAATTATTGCATAACCTACCTAGCAATTTTTTGTAAATGGATGGCAAAACAAGGACTGGGTGGGGTGGTAAAAACACAAACTGTACTAAGAATTACAAAGGACAGAAAGTTGTGGAGAGCTATGATTGCACACCAAAAATTTTAAAATCTAAAAAATCAGATATAGTTGAACTTTTTGAAATTGTTTTTCAGTTTTTCAGAAATATTTTTTGGTTTTTCATTTAACAATGGTAATTTGAATTAAAGTGAAATGGCCATCTGTATTATGAGGGTTCATTTCCCTTTCTGTCTGACAAGAATCTCTGGGTAACAGGAAAAAGTATCTGCCAAAATGTGCTCCCCTTTTTATGATTTCTGTATTTAAGGTAAATAATAAATGTAGCATTTTAAATTTTAAAATATTTTGATATATTTAATATTTGATCATTGGCATGTTTTACAGTTTTATTACTGTCATGGTCCAGTTCCTTGTACGACGGTGATAGTCCAAGGTAGAACCAATAAAGAAGAACTCAAACACGGATATGGAATAACACAGATATATTACAAATAGGAATATATACAGAGAAGTAGAAAGGGTTAGTATGAACAATCAGGTTTAGTAGTAATTGTCTGAACGCAACTCTATTTTGGACTGCCTCTGACTCAACTGACTGACTCGCTTTCTCGCTGACTGACTGACGGACTTCTGACGGACCTCACTCCAGACTTCAGACTGAACTCTCTGCTTCCTCTTGAGGCGCAGTATTTATTACATATGGAATAGTCCATTATGTTATAAGGTTAGGTCCCATAACAATTTCCATTGTGTAGAAAGTAATTTAACAGATGGAAAATGCAACACAAATCTGATGGAGCAGTGAGATAGCGAAAGTTGGCTTTCAAAAGCTAAGCGAAATCTCATTACAAAGAAAAGACTACTGAACTGTTGCATAATATCTGTCCTCCTATATGGCAGGAAATGATGGACTATCCCATCACAGATAAAGAAGAGACTTAAAGCAACAGAAATATGGCTCTACAGAAGGCTGCTGAGAATAACATGGACTGAACATGTGAGCAACGATGAAGTTCGAGAGATAATGGAAACAAAAAGGACACTCATACTTGACATCAGAAACAGATAATTGAAATTTCTAGGGTACATAAAAGAGGAAAGAGGGCTTGGATATTTTGACACTCACAGGACTGGCTGAAGACAAGAGGAACGGATGAAAACAGTGCATATAAACTAGTTAATGAGCTTGTTTAAATGATTGGCAGAACAAGGATCAGGAGATATAACAAAACAACAGACTTTACTAAGAGCTACAAAGGACAGGAAATAGTGGAGAGCCATGATCACCCATGTCCTGAAGTGACATGGCACATAGAAAAAGAAAGAATTTGTAGTGAAATGTTAGCAATTTATTCATTATTGGTGAATTTTAGTAGGAATTCAATACTAATGCATATTTAGTAATTCAATTACTATGAATTTCTATAGTAAATGATTTGAGATGCATTTTTATAGTAAATAATTTGTAGTGCATTTCTATAGTAAATAATTTGTAATTCATTTAAAATTATTTATAATAAAATCCTGTGATTAAAAATTTTCACTGCATTTCTATAGTAAAACATTTGCAATGCATTTAAAATTGTTTGCAATGCATATCTATAGTAAAAATATTACAAATAATTTCTTTTGAATTCTATAATAAATCATTTGCATTCTATTTCTTTAGTAAATTATTTGCAATGTTCTCTGTAGTAAATGATTTTTAATACATTGTTTGGGGAAAATATCATTAAGGCCGACATGCTTATACAAAATCAGCTATGTAGGATATTGCTGAACAAGCAAGGCTGAATAGTGTCTTTAAGTGAAATCCTTCTCGTCATAGATCCACAAAATTTCCTATCTACTCAGTTTTGTATCGAAACATAAACAAAGCAATTTCTAAAGAAGTAATGGATTTTTTATTTATTAATTCGACAAATTTTTATCACTTAAATGTTATTTTTAGTGAATAGCCATATTTGAGTAGACGTTCAGTTTTTTGTATTTTAAAACGGTATATTTATTATCATCTACCAGCTTGAATAGTCAAGTAATCTTAGGAAAGAAAATATGTGCTCTCCAGCAGGATTTGAACCTGCATCCTCCTTGGTAGGAGAAACCATCATTAAATCTGAACATTTGGATACAAAACTGAGCAGATATAAAATTCTAAGAATCTATGATGAGAAGAATTTCACTTAAAGGCACCATTCAACCTTACTTGATTAGCAATGTCCTTTGTGGCTGAGTAGGTATAATACATTGTATATAATTTTTTATACTGTTGTATATAATTTATATTGCATTTCCATAATAAAACATTTGTGTTCTATTTCTATCATCTATCATTTGCTATTAAATTCAACTGACAAGGTCTGTCTGTTTAATTTTTTATTATATTTTTCTGTTTTGTTCAAGTACATTTCACAATCACAGTCATTATAAAAAAACATGTGTTATCAGTATGTTAGACAAAATTCCATTAAATACATCCTGGCATTTTGAAATTTACCATTCATCCATGCACTGAATATTGCTGTCATATCTTGATTGATGCTCCCACTATATATCTATAGGGTCTGTAATGTCATCATTCCTGATCTGGCATTTTGATATCAGTCACTTTCTCATTGACAGGACATGGCTTCCCTCTGCCATTTCTACAAATATTTTCATGACAATTGTTCTTATAAGCTCTTCACCTTAGAGCCTTGACTTCATGAATTTAAGCCTGCTACTAGATTGACATCTAGGTCTCACCATTTTACTGTTGAACTAGCTAGATCCAACTGTCAGTTCTATTCAAAGGGTCTCCTCTTTTGCACTTCTTGTCTGCGGAACTCCTTTCCAAATTCTTGCTTCACTGACACCTACTATCTTAAAAAATTTAAATGCAATGCCAATTGACATCTTCTGTCTTCATGAACCCTGTTCTTTTATTGTCCTTTCTCTTCACTTCACTAAAGTCTTATCATTCTCTTTCACACCTGCTTTTTTTCTTTTTGTCATAATAAAATTTCTAAAAAAAATCATGTGTTTTTTATCCATGTATAATAATTTTCTCCTATTTAATGTACAAAATAACTATTTTGGGGGCCAATTTACAAAATTACCAAGGGTGGCCTCAAACTTTTGAAATGTACATATATATATATATATATATATATATATATATACATACATATATTAAAATAATAAGGAAGAACAGTAAGGTTTATCATCTGATGTTCTTAGCAGTTATCTTTTATTTAAAAAAAAACAGTGTTCGATACAAACAGTAGAGTAAAATATTATAATTATTTTCTTTTTAAAAATATAATTCCATCGCAACAAAGAAAATGTCTATGTTTCAAAACTGAAACCAAATTTATAAATTTAATTATAAAAATTAAAATTAAAATCCACTGTCTCATTCCATGATAGGAATAAACTTTCAAAGAAATTTACTTAATTTATAAATAAATTAATTAATTATAAATAAATTACATGATACTAGTATCACTTATAGAGTGACCTGACAGTATCTTGCAATATATGTTTAACCCTATGACCCCTGTGTTCTTGAACAATTTTAACCCTTCTGCTTGAGCTCCTGAGTCAAAATTTGCAAATAATTGGTATGTAATGTTTCATGGTAGATATAAAAATAATTACATAAGTTTACCCACTATTCAACTGATGGCTGGGCATTAAGTCATTTTTCTCTACCACTATTCAACTGTTGGCTGGGCATTACATCATTTTTCTCTACCAACGGTCAAGCAGTGGTCAGGGCTGAAAGGGTTAAACATTGATCAACTGATTTAAGTCTTTTTGTTTTTTGTAAAAAATGATTCTCTACTTCACAAAGCAAATTAAATATGATGCATTTCTATAGTAAACATGTAGTACAGTGCAACCCCGATATAAGAAACCCGGATATAAGAGAGATTGTCTCTGGTCCCAAATTAGAGCCTGTGTTAATGTATATAAAATAGACCAAACCCGGATATAAGAGAAACCCGGATATAAGAGACTGCTCCGGTCCCGACAACTCTCTTATATCCGGGTTACACTGTATAATAGATCTATGCTTTCATTAATGTTTACATTTGTTCCTGACCACTGACAATCCATTCCATATCTGCAATGTATTTCTACAGTAAAATTAGTAGTTTAATATCTCTGCAATATCAGTAATGTTTACATTCATTCTTGACCACTGACAATCCCTTCCTGATTTGCAAATTAAATAAAATAAACATAATGGCTTCCAAAACTGTTATAAATCAATAAATAACAAGAAGTTAATGATAAATCTGTTTATGTCAAGGAAAATCTAATTTTGTGAAAATATTGAGTTTCTTTTAACAAAAGAACTAAGACGGTAATGGAAAGAAAAAGGTCCCCATTATATTTCTATTTCAATGGCTGTCCTGTGTTATAAAACAAAAAAGATCATGTATCGGATGCCATAATCAATAAAGAAAGTGATGAATGCATCACTTAAGAAAGCCGGACCCTGTGGGAACTCCACACTTTTCACCATGAAAAATAAGAAAACAAATATTAGAATTAAATTAAACCATCTGAGTCTGCAAATAATAAATAACCAATGAGATTTAGGTACACATTTTCCGTCCAATCATTTGTAAGCTACAATCAAACTGTTCCACATTCTCTGCAGATTTCGATAGTTTAATTCTATTGGCTGAGGCATTATATATTTACGTAGTATGCACAACTAGATTGTTTTTGTTATCTTCCTTCTTTAAAACAAAAAACAAAATGAAGGAAGATATAATTTTATAAGAAACAATCAGAAAAATGTAGAAATCAAATTCAAAGAAATTGGAAGAAATAGGAAAAAAGAAAAGTAACATGGATGTACGGCAGGCAGAATGAAGTGAAGTAAAAGGAAGTTAAACATTTTAATGTATTAAAGCAATGAAAAACTAAAAAATTACATTTTAAAGCATGTGACACATTTTCCCAAATGTTTTTAACTCATCCCAAGATGTATTTCTTCCACTGCCATTTCTATTTTTGACTTTTTAATTCACTTGCCTGCCTTTTCCTCTGTAGTCCTTACCACTATGTTTCAATATAGAATAACTATAGCCAATACCAAATGTCAGCCATCTTGAAAAAGAATGGCAGACAACACTCACTATAATCAGTAAAAAATATATATGTATAGTGACAGAAGAATTGCAGCAGAAGGAATCTAAGATGATTTCATGGAAGATTCTTCCAATGACTTGGCATAATACAATGGAAGAGGAAATAAAAGAAACGATTTTGAAAATAAAGCAGCAGTTGAAACATAAAACTCTATGACATGCCATTTGATAGACAGGCTGCTAAAGATCTACTCAGGCTGAAATGAGCTTTCAAAGTAAATTGGCAGTTTTGCCACAGAATGTTTTTAAGGACGACAAAACATCATCACCTTGCTTTAAATTACATTCAATGAAAGGAAAAACCCATATCTAATATCATCTCAATGTTAAAGTGAGATCAAACCCGTTATTCCATGTTTAAAGTTTATCAATGCATATCTATTAGAGATGAAAATGGAGATAAGAAGCAAAATTTTTTAATTTTACTAATATTCATCCAATATAAGGTTCAAGAGCAACTCAAGGGCTCACCCTTAAGGTGCTCTTGAAACTTATATTACCAAATGAATTTACTGAATATTGAATGAATGATTTACTAAATGAGTTTACTGAATATTGAATGAATGAATGATTTACTGAATGAGTTTATTGAATATTGAATGAATATTACTGAATGAGTTTGTTGTATGAGCATAAAAGGAAGAGGTAACAAGTACAGTTTATGAGAACATGTAGGAAAGATAACAATTTTTTTGCTTTATTTATCACTTCACCGCAATCAAGGCAATAATGCCACTAAAAGACAAGGGGGGTATTGAGAGTGAAAAAGAATAAGACTTTAATATGAAAGAGTGAGAAGAAAGAACAATAAAAAATGGGATTCAGAAAAACTGAAGATGACAATTGGTATTGAATTTAAATTTTTGAAGATTGTAGTTGACAGGGAAGCAAGAAATCAGAAAGGAGTCCCACAGACAAGAAGTATGAAAAAAGAAACTATTAAAATACAATTCTATCTAGCTAGTTCAACAGTAAAATGGTGAGACCTCATAGCCAATCTGGTGGCAAGTTTAAATTCATACCATCGAGGTATTAGGGAAGAAAGCTCATCAGAAGAATTAATACATGAAAATATTTGTAGCAAAACAGAGGATAGCCATGTCACATCTGTGAAAAAGTGACTGATGTTGAGATGCCAGCTTAGGATTGATTACATTACAGACCCTTCTTTTAATTTTGTCAAGAATTCAGAGATATATAGCAGGAGCTTTAGACCAAATATGGTATCAATATTCAGTGCCTCGACAAATGGTAGATTAAAAAATGTGCAAAATGGATTCTGATGAGAAAAATTTCCTTTATCAAGGAGTGAGAAGGTTCTGGATCTGGATCAGTTCTAATAAGATTTCATAGACCATATAAAAATGAATGTAAGTAAAAAAAAAATACTCTAAAGTAATTGTTTTTTATTCAAAATAAGAGGAATCAAGAAAACAGCAGGTAACAATTGACATTGCATTTAAATTTTTGAAGATCAAATTTGACTGAAAAGCAAGAAGCCCGAAGAGAGTTCCAAAAGTTAGACGTATAAAATGATGAAACCTTGTCACTAATCTAGTACTACACTTAAATTCATACTATAATATGAGCAAAGTTCCTCAGAACAATTACCATGAAAGTATTTACAGTAAAAACAAAGGGAATCTACATTACAACAGTGGGAAAGTGACTGAAGCCAGGATAGTTGATTAGGACCAATAAAATTGCAGATTCTTCTTTGGATTGTATCAAGAAACTCTAAATATATAGCAGGTGCACTAGACCAGATGTGATAGCAATATTCAAAGCATGGATGACTTATAACTATGTAAGATAGATTCTGGAGAGAAAAATTATTTGGTATGATACATTAAACTAAAATAATAATAATGCAGATAATAATAATAATAAGATACTAATAATACAATAATTCTGATGAATTGACCTCTAATATGTATCGTGAACTTATATTACCCAGAATTCAATAATTTAATTTGATTAATTTTTATGAATCTATATTTTATGAATTTTAATGGAATTAATAACAATCACAAAAACCATAATTTAGAAGTTTCTTAATTTCTATCTGCTAAATACAATTTCCTTTATTTTTCATTATTTATTTGATATTTTAAGTACATATTTAATTTTGGGACTAAAAACTGGAAAATCTAGAAATCCAATTCAAATCTGACCTCATGCTTGCTCATTGCTTTACTATAAAAATTGCAGATCTGAAAGTAAAGAATTGTCAGTGGTCAGAAATTAATGTAAGCATTATTGACAACATAGATCTATTATATAGGCAATGCTAATTTGATTGGTACAGTTTTACACTAGAATGTGTTGTTATGTGGGAGTCTGGCAAGACACAACTCAACAGAATCAGTTGTGATAGTAATATTCAGTACTTCGCTAGAGAAGTCACTGGAATCATATTATCTTTTTCACTTACTAGACAATTACCCAGGACTACTTATCATGAATGGACTGATCCATTCATGATAGAAAAGAAAGTAACTGGCTCTTACAGTTTTCAAAGTAAGGAATTGTCAGTGGTCATGAATTAATGTAACCATTATTGACAACATGGAGCTATTATATAGGCAATGTTAATTTCATTGCTACAGTTTTACTCTAGAAATGCATTGCAAATCTGGAAGTAAGGGATTGTCAGTGGTCAGGAATTAATCTAAGGATTACTGAAAGCATAGAGCTATAGAGCTGATATTACTGCAGATCAGGAAGGAATTATCAATGGTCAGGAATAAATGAAAGTGTCACAGTTCTTGTGTTGATATTTCAAGAGGTAAACTTCCAGCTGCAACAACATTTTATTCTTATTTGACATTTGTCTTGTTATCCTTCCTCCAATAATATTTGGATTTAGCATTTCCCATGCCAGAAATTGGGACATATACTAGGGTGCCTGTCATATAGAGTCACTAGCAGAGTGAGATCAAATCTCACTAGGTGTCCCCGGACATTTGGTCTTGTGCCAGACAAAGCTATGCTTAATAAACGAAATGGATCTGGCTTAGTCAAATATATATCTGCATTTCTTATATTTCATTACCTTTTCTGGTCAGTCTGTCTGTCTTCACACATACACACACACATGCATACACACACATACACACTCTACTCACATACACACACCAGCACACCAACACACACACACTTCTCATACTTCAACTATTCACACACACAGTACTCATATACACACTACTCACCCACTACTCACACACACATATACATACTACTCACACACAAGTTACTCACACACACTACTCATACACACGCTATTCACACATGTTACTCACATGCACACACTACTCACACACAGACACACCTCACACACACATTACTTGCACACACACTATTCACAAACACCACTTGGTTCTTGAAAATGACTGCAATTGTCAGAAGTACTTGAACAAACAGAATGAAATATGTACATTCGACAGTTTATCCACAACTTTGACCACAATACTTAACACCTCATCCAAAAATTGGAAAAATATAATAAAAAAAACTTAACAGACAGACATTGTCAGTTCTTTTAATTCAGATTTGTTTGTATGAATACTTGCTTCTGAAATATACCTTATTCATATATATATATATATATATATATATATATATATATATATATATATATATATTACTTCAAACATTATTTTTTAGAGGATACATGTACTTGAGTAGATATTCTATTTAAAAAAAAAAATAGTGTTTATTTCATCTACTGGTCTGCGCACTCAAGAAAACTTAATAAAGAAAATGTGCCCTATGCCAGGATTTGAACCTGCATCCCCATTTGCAAAAAAAAAAACAAACTACCATATGATCCAGTATGCTTTGACTGCTTGGCTATGGAGACTTTCACAGTCAAGCAAGGTTCTATCTGCACATTCATTCATTCAGATCTTCTCAAAAGTCATATCTGCTCAATTTCATATTTGAAACGTAGACAAAACAATTTCTAAAGAATTACTGGAATTTTTTTTACTTAATACTACATTTTTATTATTTCAAGTTTTATTATTTTTAATGGCTACCTGAATTTGTATAGATATTCTGTATTTTTATTTAATTTTCTTGAGTGCACATCCCAGTTGACAAAATAAACTCTGGATGCCTCAGAAAACCAAACTAGGGTCTTCAGGGATACTGAAGAAGGTGCTCCAGATGTAGTTAATAATAATAATAATAATAATAATAATAATCATAATTTGCAAGAATTCCCATAATAATAGGAGCACTAGGAATAAGTAAAAAAGAATACTGATATACACATTAAAAGAATTGCCAGATATACATCACTGCAACAATTGCTCATATATTCAGAAAACTTCTCTCATTGTAATACACTCAAAAACATTCCTATACCTTAGGTCTCAACAGTAAATGAGGGAAAAGAAGAAGAAGAAGGGGGAGGAGGGGGAGGAGGAGGAAGAAGAAGAAGAAGAAGAAGAAGAAGAAGAAGAAGGAGGAGGAGGAGGAATAATAATAATAATAATAATAATAATAATAATAATAATAATAATAATAATTGACATACGAAGACCTGATCTTATTGTTATAGATAAGGAAAATGGTAAGTGTGAAATTATTGGCTTTGCTTTTCCATATAATACAAGAGTACACTCCAAAGAAACTGAAATGATAGAAAATACCAGGATCTGGCTAGGGAGCTGAAGAAGCTATGGAACATTGTATGTTTGTTCAATGACATATCAACTCCTTATGGGTCATTTAATGACAAACTTTAATTGGGGGGGGGGGCATTGAAGTAATAAAAGTATATATATTATTCTCCTTTTACAAATGAATACATGGTAGAAGATATTCAGCTTTTGTGCATGTACATGCTTGTGGGGGACATGATTAATAGAGGGAGTGATAGGTGCATTTTATGTTGCAATTTTGGTGAAGTTGTATTCTGGAATATAATTTGATTTCTTTAAGAAAGTGTTGGATAATATCTGTATTAATGTCATGAAAGAGTCCCTTCATGTTGGTTGACTTTGTTTCACAGCATATCAACCTCTATGGTTTATTTAATGCAAAAATCTAAATATTTCAAACTCAATTTTATGGGTTCAACTAAATATATTTTGGGTTCTTGATAGGCTCCAGAGGCGGATATGCAATGTGGTTGGCCCTGCCCTGGCGTCTCGTCTACAGTCACTTTCTCACAGATGCGCTGTCGCCTCTCTCTGTCTGTTCTACAAATACTTTCATGGAAATTGCTCCAAGGAGCTGCATTCGCTGGTTCCCAGATATCATGAGTTCCAGCGCCCTACAAGGCTGGCATCCCGCTCTCACCCCTTCACTGTCGAAACTCCTAAATGTAGCCATCTCTTCTACTCTAATAGCTTCATGTCTTGCACCTCTCGCCTGTGGAACTCCTTTCCCTTCTCCTGTTTCCCTGTGAGCTATAATCTCCAGCTATTCAAGTGTAATGTCAATCGATATTTCCAGTTGCCTTGATCTATCCACTACCCTCATCATTTCTTCTATCACTCCTATCTGATCTTGCTCTAAATTTTCTGTAAACCCTTTCATCCTAGTGGCTTCCCACCTTGCTTGGGGTGAAATGCTTAAAAAAAAAAAAATGTAATTGCAGGCCTTCAACTACAGATAAAGTGCTTTGTTAGTCATTCTATAAAATTGTATTTTTATGCTTTCATAGTGTTTTGCTTTTGTTTTCACTATTTGCCCATAGCTGGGACCCTAACAGGTACTAATACCTCAGATCAAGGTGGACCCAGGAACAACAGTAATTAAGAGGTGCTTGCATGCTCCTCAAAACTGCCAAACTCCCAATCAGAGGCCTCGTTGCCGGATGTGGTCTATCGTCATAACCGGAACAGCTATAGATCATGAATGTAGAACTAATTCATATAATAATGTTTGCACTTGAAACACTACCTTCTTCTATTTGCTGTGTCTCTTCAGGACAAAGGCAATCATGGCTCTTCAAAATTTCCTGTCCTTTGTAGCTCTTAATAAATTTTACCTTTTTGTTATCTCTCCTAAAATCTTGTTCTGCCATTCATTTACTCAAGCACATTAAGTTATGCTTTGTTTTCATTTGTCTCTCTGGCCACAATCTGTCATGTGAGAATCAGATTGTCCAATCATTCTTTCCTCATTATTTGTCCAAGAAATTTCAACTGTTTCTTTCTGATGTTAAGTATAGTTATCCCTCTTGCTTCCATTTTCTCTAAAACTTTGTTGTTGCTCACATGTTTGGTCAATGGCATCCTCAGCATCCTCTTGTAGAACCACATTTCTGTTGCTTCAAATCTCACTGTCATCTGTGAGAAGACTGTCTAGCATTCACTGTCATATAAAAGGAGCAAGAAAAATAAACAAGTGCTTAGTGAGTATTGGAATTAAGACCAAGATCCAGAAAACTGTTATCATTTGCACTGCCATTATTCGGCAAAAAGTTCTTTAGCTGTGAGTAGTTTTTTTTTACCCCCCCATGCCTCAAGAACAGAATTTTCATTAACTATGTCAATGTGTGACACCAATATGATAATAAATGTTACAACAGGCATGATTCTCGTGTTTTCTGATCTTAATTCACTGGATATGTTAACATGAACATGTACATATTTTGTCTTGCCGAATTAAGATGGGCTACAGCATATAACTTGTTCAGTCCCACAGATTTGTACACCAAGTGTCTGACGTTAAGCACCAGGGGGGTGAGAAAATTTGCATCTCTATTCATGAACAGGATTAGTAGAGAAACATTGTAGCTTTTTTTTAAGTTTAAAGGATAAGCTAGCTAACTTCAGAATCACATCTAGACATTTAGAAACATCCTCAATTGAACACCGCCTAAGAGAGCTGGGTTAGCCAACCTCAGGGTATTTCTAACTTTGCTGTGAGGGACATGCCTGGTATACTCTTATTAAATCAGGTGTCATGATCGGTATATTTGGCTTTGCATTTTTGTCTTTTTTTTTATATGTTGCTCTCTTTCTCAATAATAATGTTTCTGTTAAGTGGATATTTGACTTTGTAGGTTTGACTGAATGCCAGGTTATCTTGCTAGTTAATAACAATTACTCATTTAGTCAATAAATTTTAGTGAAATAAATATAGAAAGGAAAAAATGAAAGGAAATAAATAAATCACATTTTGAGTGGGGGGGTAGCTAATGCAAGTTGCAAAGATCTTCAGACGAAAAATAACCCCAATTGCCTTTTGCTGTAAACTTGTGCAAAGCTGTCTTTTCAGCTGCCTAAACTGGTCAAGAGAACAAGCTGGTCAAGTGCATCAACTAAATTTAACTGACATCAGGAATTACCATCAGAGGAAGAAGCAGCCATTTATTGCCTGAGCATCTGCAAAGAAATTTTCTGTCTTAGATATAATGTTGGATCATTGAGATGTCTCTGAACAATAAAAGTCCTCTCTTTGACACTTGCAACATGTAAAATTGACTGTCTTCTTTGAAATATGCCGTCTAAAGAGGCATGGAAGGAATGATTCCATATTTATCAGAATGCATGAAATTTTCTAGAATTGTGTCTTACTGACCCAAGACTCAACAACGCAGACAATTTAAAAGCCTATTTTGTTGTTAATTGGCATCTTACAAACAAGAAAGTGAAATACAATAAGACAGAGATCAATTTTATTTTACAAAGCTGTTATCAATTGATTATTAGTCAAAGAGATTGATTTGCCACCATATTTATATTAAAAACAGGCCCTACCTTCTAAAACAATGTAAATCAATATTTTTCCTTTTTGACAAATGTTGTGAGTATTAGATATAAAAATTGTTCTAAAAGCATTTTCCTCTATTTTTTACAAGTGGATTGATTAATGTCTGTAGTGTCCACACAGTCTATATATGTGTGGAAGGATTCTTTACAACACACACACATACACCTACACACATACACGTGTGTGTGTGTGTGTGTGTGTATATATATATATATATATATATATATATGTGTGTGTGTGTGTGTAAAAATATATAGAAAATAGGAAAGAACTCGTTAGATAAATAATCCAAAGTTCTTTAGTATTTTTGTTATTATTTTTTAAAAATAGTGCTCGATACAAAAGTAGAGCATAAATATAATTATTTATTTAAAAATATGATTCCAACGCTACATAAGAGTTTTCATGTTTCAAAACAAGAGCCGAAAACTTCAATATAATTATTTGAATTAAATTGAATTAAAGTACCAAGCTCTGTTCCATCTTCAAGCGAAATTTTTTTGGAATAACTAATTCCTGAAATTTACACGTTTTATAATCATATTCATTATTGAAATTAAAATTACTATGGTAACGGCTAAAGAGCAATTGTTTAAAGAAAAGAGGTGTATGGGTTAATAATTTGTATCAATATCTCAGTTACATTCAAAGAGGTCAAGTAAGGTTGGGGTGTCTAAATTCAAAGCGGAAGATGACATCATCTACTCTGGTTAAGTGTTTATGGAGATTTATTTATTTTTTTTATTTTATTTTTATTCTTTTCTGAAAGGGTTTTGTGTATATAAAAAAAAACTGTCATAAGTCGCTAACATTTGTTTTTTTGACGACTTCATAAAGAGTTATCTTTTTTTTGTTTTTTATGCTAATTATTCAATGCGAAAATTTGATGATGTCGGCAAAAAAACGTTAACTCATGTCTATTGTTTAATAGATTGTTATTATTTAGAAACTTAATAATGTATATATATATATATATATATATATATATATATATATATATATATATATATATATGAGGAGGTGCTGAAAAGTTCTCAGTTGACTAGTAAAAATTCCAGAATAAATTCTAACGTTTGTCCATTTAGTCAAATTTTGGAAACTGAGTGAGTGTGAGAACTTTTCAGTACCCTATCATATGTTGTATTTTTTTTTTATCAATTCATCCCAAGCAAGGTCCTGATGCCACTAAGATGCAAGATACTGGGATTGAAAAACAATAAGAAGACTTCCGAAGGAAATGGAAACCCAATCCTGAACCGAAAACAAGGGATATACCTTGCCTCCTGTTCAAAAGACTGGACCAGCTGGGCAATAGGCAAACCTATCTACTCCTATTGAGGAAAAAAAAAACAAATAAATAGTAAATTAAATTTTCAGAGTTTAGACAGAAACATTAAAAATATAGAATAGACGTTGGAAGGAATCAGAAACCCAATCCTAAACAGTAAATAAGGGATAAACTTCTACTCCTGTTCAAAAAACTGGGAAGGACTGTGTACCAGATGATACGTGAACCTATATACTCATATTTATGTATGCTTAGCAATCAGTTACTTTTATAAAACCTAAAACAAACTAAGTTTGCTTTAACAAGACTGACAAGTTGGATTTACTGTATCTTTTAACATTAAGCATTGGGTTAATGTTCTTATATTTTTGCTGAATCACAAATCACAAATAATAACTACAGACTTATAAACTCAAATCCTTTTAAAACTAAAATGTCATTTCAAGTTTTTATTAAAATGATATGAAAGTATCAGTCAATACTGAAGTCAAAGATCTGAAGTTGAAAAGGATATTTAAATAAAATCATTTTGTTTTTTGTTTAAACCAAATATTTATGACTACAAGTTTGCTTTAAAAAAATTACATTCACCTTCAATGACTAATTGAAATCCTTTAGATGAAGTCTTTTAATCATTAATATTTTATTACTAGTTTTACTCCATCTTATTTTTTTTTTGTTTTGTATCACATTGATAATTATATACAGTCTTCGTTATTACTATTATTTTACTTTTAGTTTTATCCCACCTTATTATTGTAGCGTCTTATCACAATAAAGAAATAACTTTTTTTTAATTTGAGATTGCAAAACAAATTGAGAATTGAATAGAAAAAGGTGGTAGAATTTTTCAATGTTGCATTATCAAGATTACATTGTCCAAAGTAGAAGAAAGTGAATTCCATGAATAATGTACTCCTAGAGAGTATAAGTATATGTGTGTGCGTGTGTGTGTGTGCGCATGTGTCTGTGCATGTGTGTGTGTGTGTAAAAATTCAAATATAACTAAAAATAGTCACATTTTCATTGCCTTCTTGTCATTTCCATTTCAGAAACAAGCAAAAAGTTGAAGCAGTTGACAACAACCAACCCGGTATCCAGAAGCAGAAATTAATGTTGTATGTTACCTGAAAAGATTGCACCACAAAAATTTGATGCTTATATGCTATCATAAGAACTACCCCTCATAAGCAGAAGTCAAAGATCAGTAATGAAGCAAAAGAATCCTTTTCCTGATGCCATGTCCTAAATGATGTTCGGCTCAAAACATTTTGGACACTCCTTTTAAAGACAAATAAATACCAGAAGATTGTATAGCTTATATATCCACTCATTTCTACTCCAGATTGACTGGGAGAGAGATAAATATGTGAATGGTTATAATTCTCAGAAAAATTCATGATCTGTAACCAATTTTTTTTACTGATTCACCCCCAAGTAAGGGGATAAAGCCACTAAGACATAAGGGGATACTGGGAGTGAAAGTAAATGGGAAGACTTTAGAAGGAACTGGAATACTCAAGACGAAACAAGTGATAAGGCAATGCCCCTGTCCAGGGAGTGGTGTAAACTGGATGATGGGCAAACCTAGAATGTGAGAATTAAATTAAATAAATTAAATAAGTCTTCATCAACTACAATCAAATTTTGACCATTTTATAAAGAAAGATGTGAAAATGAAATTAAGTAATTAATTGTTAATTTATGATGGAAGTTCTGAATTTCTGGTATACAGAACTATCATTATTTACATTATTTGCTGTTTGAACCATCTGACACCTGAAGAAGGACAGGGGACACAATGGCTGAAACGTTGTTCTAGTAATGATATGAAAGCTCAGAAATTAATATATTTTAACTTGGAGTGATGAATGATGAATGAATTTACTAGGTTCTGTGAAAAAAGCAATATGATAGATAACCTGAAAACCAAACCAGAAAGAAACAGACATAAAAATAACATACTGACTTTTTTTTCGAAGCTAACGGACGGCACAGCAGGTTTCTCATATGAACAGGAAGCAGATCAATGAAACTGAGCCCCTGACAGAATAAGCAACACGTCGACCCATTCATAATCAAACTGGGGCGCAAAATGCTAAACAGCTTGTAGTTATTGATCAGTAAGGATATTTGTCTAAAGTTTAAGAGATAAGTTGTAGAGAGTTGGGTGGAGTGGAGGCAAAGAAGAAAGAGAGAGGAAGACAATCTCAGGGAGACAGAAAGGATGAAGGAAGGCATAGAAAAAAAAAGTGAGAGAAAGAAAGAGAGAAGAAACAAGAGAAGGAACAGAGAAAAGAAGGCTAAAAAAAGAGACAAGGAAAAAGAAAACAGAAAGAAAGAGAACAAAGAAAGAGAGCCATATCTGGTGAGAAAGACCAAGAAAGAAATGACGGATTTTTTTTAATAATGTTCACTAAATACAAGACTCAAGAGCCTTTCAATTTCTGTGTGTGTTTGTGGGGGTGGGTACCGTGTGGTTCAAGAAGTAAAGTTCATGAGGCTATGCAGGAAAGATAACGACTGATTCTAGACTTGAAGAGGTCAGGATTGTTGTGATTAGGAAAACACAAGCGAATGAAGAGACTTTAGAAGGAACCGGAAAGCCAATCCTAAACACGAAACTAGGGATAAATCTCAACTCCTGTTCAAAAGAACGGGAAGGAGTGTGAACAGGACGATAGGCCAACCTATCTACTCATGAAGAAAGACAGAGAAAAAATAAGTTTTTATTACTTAAACATTATTTTTAGTGAATATTTGTATTTATTTACAGTATTTACATTAGTCGGACTATTGTCCTCATCTTTGTCGCCGTATTTGTCACAACGTTTCGGCCGTTGTAAGCTCCGGCCTTCTTCAGGTGGTTGGAATTTCGAAGTGAACCCTTTATTTCGATCACTGGGGTAGACTGTTCTAGTTCCACGTGCCATGTTTGATGGATGTCAGTTATCAGTTATCTCCTGCTAATTTTCCCTCTGAAAGTTCTCCACTGCCGTGGCACGTGGAACTAGAACAGTCTACCCCAGTGATCGAAATAAAGGGTTCACTTCGAAATTCCAACCACCTGAAGAAGGCCGGAGCGTACAACGGCCGAAACGTTGTGACAAATATGGCGACACAGATGAGGACAATAGTCCGACTAATGTAAATACTGTACATAATACCTCATCTCAGAAATATAGACAGACTTTGTATTTATTTATTAAACAATATACTTTTTTTTTATTTTCGTCTACCAGCCTGAATATTTGAAAAATCTTATTAGAGAAAAATATATAATATTAGAAATAAAAATCTGTCGAATTAATAAATAAAAAATCCATCCCATTCGTTACAAAAAAAAAAAAAGTATAAAGACAGATTATACTCAAATAAATGGGAAGGTGCAGTTAAGAGATCTAGCGGCTCGGATTAAGGAATCAGAGAGCAGAGCTCGAATTCCAGTCAAATCCATTACATTCACTTACGTGCTAATACCCTTGGGGAAGGTATGAATCCTCTTCTTCTCCCGTCAGTTATGGGTAAATAGCAGGGCAGACCGGGTTCTATAGCAACTGGTTTACTGCAGAAAGAAACGGCAACTTACTGTTGGAAAAATCTACGTCGTCAGTTATCTATCAAAAGATACATGATCGCCTAAGAGTGTATCACGCATTTCATATAACTTACTGAACCTGCATATTATTTCAACCCACCCCCTCTTTATTAAAAATTCAAAACTGCAAACAATGCATATGAGGAAAAATGAACATTTATTGTTATTGCTTCTATATTAGTAATATATTCTGTTACCTTAGACTATTATCGAATAGATCCCTATTTATTTGTGAAGTAAGAGTATATATTTTTCTTATTTTTATATATTTAAAGATTTTATAAATCCTAGACTGGCAGTCGGATCAGATCTAAAAAAAAATGTTTTCTTTTTTATATTTGTGTAAATACACATCATAAACACTGGCATCACATATGCATCAAGGATTTTACAAATACTATATATATATATATATATATATATATATATATATATATATATATATATATATATATATATATATATATATATATATATATATATATATATATATATATATATTTTTTATATATTTTATATTTTGTATATATATATATATATATATATATATATATATATATATATGTATATAAATAAAAGAAAGAACAGTAAGATATAAAATCCGGTGTTCTTATAGATATTTTTATTTTTACAAAATAGTGCTCAATGTAAATTTACAGAGCATTAATATTATAAATTAATTGATTTAAAATATGTTTTTTTCGCTACACAATTCCAACCATGTTTCAAAAATAGAAGCTAAAAACCCCGAATTTAATTTTGCAATTAAATTAAAAGCATTAGAACCATGGAAACGTGATTTTAGCTGTGTCTTTAAAACCCGGTAATTTTTAAAAAGTTACTCCAAAATTCGCTTGAAGATGAAATGGAACTAATGCTTTTAATTTAATTGCAAAATTAAATTCGGGGTTTTTAGCTTCTATTTTTGAAACATGGTTGGAACTGTGTAGCGAAAAAAAAACATATTTTAAATCAATTAATTTATAATATATATATATATATATATACATATATATATATATATATATATATATATATGATGATGAGAGCTATTATGTAGCGATTTTTAACATGTTTTGTTTTAATCTCATATAATAAATAATATTAAGCTCTACTCTGTATTGAGCCTTTTTTAAAGATTAAATGCTACAGACAGTGGAATTATACTTCATTTGTTCTTATCTCATATATAAATATGTGTGTGTGTGTCTGTCTCTGTGCGTGTACATTTGCATCAAGGTATTGCTATTGATTCGTTTTCTATGACTTATCAACCCATTGACGGTTATTTAAAGCCAGAAGATATTTTTAGATTCTAAAAAATGTTTTTCTTTTTTTTGGGGGGGGTATTAATAATGGTTTAGTGATTAAAGTCTTACTACTTAAATCGTAGCTGGCGAGAGAACAGGTGAATTCGTACCTTTTCTAAGGGTATTTGCACGTAAGTGAATGTAACAAACTTAGAACTCACCTCTCGGATTAACAATTTCAAGACATTATCCATTAAACCACCCGCACATCCAAGTTTATGGAAAATAAGAAAATTTCGTGTTTTTTTTTTATTCTGGAATATTTTGCACATATTTCTAGCATATATCAAAGTTTATTTTCACCATTTAAAACAAAAAACATAATACGCATGGTTTTCCACAAAATGAACTGCCCGACATGCAAATTACAAATTGGAGATATCAAAATCAAGCAAGTACAAAATTTTAAACATCTGGGAAGTGTTTTAACAGGGAACGGAAAATGCGACACCGAAATCCGAAAATGAATTGGGATAGCAAAAGATGCCTTCAAAAAGCTAAGCAAAGTATTAAGAAACAGGAAAGGTTCGTTAAAACCAACAAAAAAAAAAAGAAAAGAAAAGTTTTGAACTGTTACGTGATATCAATCTTCTTATATGGCAGTGAATGCTAGACAATCTCTTCACAGATGAAGAAGAGACTTGAGGCAACAGAAATATAGTTCTACAGAAGGATGCTGAGAATACCATGAACCAAACATGTAAGCAACGACGAAGTTTTAGAGAAAATGGAAACAAAAAGAACACTTATACTTCACATCAAGAAAAGACAGATTAAATTTCTAGGCTCATAATGAGGAAAGAAGGCTTGGAAAATCTGATACTCACCGGACATACTGAAAGCAAGAAAGCCAGTGGGAAGTAGCGCATTATCTACTTAAATTGCTTAAATGGTTGGAAGAACAAGGCTTAGGAGAGATAGCAAAAAGACAAACATTTTACAAAGTGCTATAAAGGATAGGAAATTGAGGAGAGCTATGATAGCCCACATCCTGAAGGCATACGGCAAATAGAAGAAGAAGAAGAAGAAGATAATTTTGTTGGAAGTCTTTAAAAAGAGAAAACTTTCCTCAATATGGTATAGTTCATCAGATGACTATATTTTTTTTTCCTAATATTTTTCAATTTATCATTAACTCAGCAGGGAAGGAAAAAGTCAAATGACTAATCGCAAATCGGACAGATCGATACAGGCTATCATTTTTTTCCTCCAACCCCAGCAGGTAAGCAACCTCTCTCACATTTTTTTATCTTACGCATGCGCATCGTTTTTAGTTCTTTGCAATAAAAGAGCCTTTAGATAAGGAAGGAATGCATTTCCGGAAGTTTTGATTGCCGATTACTGTCACGAATGAACGGTTTCAGATTTACTAAACGTTTCAGACAAACGTACGATGTCTGCATGAGTGTCTGTCACCAGAGATATGCAGTTGACAAGAACTTCTTTCGTGCTCCCATTTTCGGCACTCATCTCCTTCTTGAACTCAGAAATGAATCCTTTATCTGCTGCTTTCCCGATCTTGGCAAATCACATCGATACGCAAGTTTTATCTGTAGCACTGACATTACCAGTCTCATTTACAGATTCTTAGGTAAATAGCCAAAGTAATATAGAGTTGTTGAGAGCTACGCTTTAGGCAAAGATGGACAATCAACAGTGTAATTAGGATGTGAATTCCTTTTAATAAACGTCCAGGTAGTTATTTTCAAGGTGATTTTGTCTTCGTTTTGTTAGTTTCTCTTTATGTATTGGCTGTTTGAGATGTATTTTTTGTGTAAAAATTTTGAATACTAGTAGAAGCATTTATTCGGAGCCTTCGATAAAAACTAAATAAAAATCAATAAAATTTTCCTTAGTGTGTGTGTGTGTATTTTCATAAGTTACATAACGTTTATTTGTAATTTGATAAAATACATCCGGCATATACATTTACACTTCCGTCTGACGTAAAATTTTATATATATTTGTGTATGTGTGTCTATATTCATACATACATAAATTTCATTTTAAAAAATTAGGCACAATAAGAGTTTAACAACAATTAAAAATGTTATAAAAATGTTATGTGACGTAGCCCCATTAGATTAAATAATGGTTTCAATTCAGAATTTTCTGTAGGTTACCCGGATCAATATACACCTGATGATGTCCAGAGAGAGCAACGGTTGAAACGTTGTGATAATGACTGCAAAGATGAGGACAATAGTCGATATGTAAATAGAGTAAAATTAAATAAAGGTAAATCCTTATCCCAGGAATTATATAATTTACCTTTATATCCTTATTTTTCCTTGATAAAATGTCCTATGAAGCTTTAAAATGAAAAGTTATTTCCCATTTAGACTTTCTTTACATTGTTCTGATCTTTATGCTCGCTATTGTATGTATATATATATATATATATATATATATATATATATATATATATATATATATATGTACAAGTAATAATCCGTTGGTATATCATCCAAGTGAATCCTAATAATATAAAATATTATAACCGTTCCTCAAAAAGAGCTCACTGTATTTAAAATAACAGGGTAAATATATTACATAGAATAGAAATCCAAATTTACCTCATTCGAATAGCTATTTCAACCAACAAGTCCCATGTTGGTATTGTTAACTCAGAAGTGTGAAGGAATAAAATAGGAACTTAAAATTTAAACATATAAAAAATAAAAAAAAAGAAGAGAAAAAGGAAAAAAGAAAAAGTTGAGTTGACAATGCCAACATGGGACTTGATTGAAATAGCTATTCGAATGAGATAAATTTGGATTTCTATGTAATATATATATATATATATATATATATATATATATATATATATATATATATATGTGTGTGTGTGTGTGTGTGTGTGTGTGTGTGTGTGTGTGTGTAGGAAGCATATCTTCCTTCAAGCATATTTGGTAGAATAATCTAAACATACTATGTCTATTTTTATTTTAATCCTCTTAAATTCACGGAGCAATTTCTTAATGTTTTTATTAAACTCATTGAGGAAGGTGTCGTAGTTTTTTTTTTGTTTTTTTTTCATTTCTTTTATTTTATCAACACACTTTCAATTAACTATAACGGAGCGCGTTCAAACGTGATTATAATTATAACAGCGCGTTTCATGCGCATTTAAAAAAAAATCACAACTATCAATTACATTAATTTTTCTGTCTTAGCAGTTCACCCCTGAAGACGAGCTTGGATGAGATTGAAACTATTTGGGAAAATAAAAGAAAAGGAAAATAAATAGAGATAATATGACCAGATTATTCAACCAAACATGAGTGGGTTGGTGCATAATTATTAGGCGTTTTTGTAGGTGAGTTATTTATTAATAAACATTGGTGTTTACTTTTTTTAATAAAAATATTTTATTTTCAGGTTATAAAAATGCGTTTAAATGAGAAAAGAGTAATCAAGAGGAGAGCAGATAGTGATTGACATTGTATTTAAATTTTTGCAGATTAAAGACGCATGGTGCCGGAAAGGATTCCACAGGCGAGAAGTGGGAGAAAAGAAACTGTTAGCGTAGAACTTACAGTTACATCTAGTCAGCTCAAATGTAAATTGAGATGTAGACGTCGGTCTAATACTGCGCTTAAATTCATAAAGTCAAGGTATCATAAGGAAGGGCGATATTTATTTCCGCTTCAATACAGAAAATGTGGCACAAGGCCAAAAGTGGACAATGGTGAAAAGGACGGTCTTCTTCTGTCTTAACTTTAAACTTAGCTAGCCACAAAAATACAATATCCCTAACACCAAAACAAAACATTCTTACTTTGCTTTCTTACTACATCCACCATAATACCTCATTGTCTCTATGAAAATCCTAACTAGTCCCCATATGTTCAAGTCATTGTCTGTAAAGTGTGTGTGTGTGGGGGGGGACAACAATTTAAAAACTAACCCCAATGTGAAACCAAAACTATTTGCAAGAAACCAAATAAAATAATGTTAGTAATAAAACTCCCGCCACAATCCTTAAATATCGAAGAGCGATATTTATTCTGTTTTATACAGAAATGTGGCACATGGCCGAAAAGGGGATTGGCGAAAAGGACGGTCTTGTTCTGTCTTAACTATAACTTAGCTAGCCGCAAACACTGACCCAATCATACGAACAATATTCCTTACACCAAAACAACACATTCATACGTACCTTTCTTACTACACCCACCATAATACCTCATTTTCTCTACGAAAATACTAACTAGTCCCCATATTTACAAATCATTGTCTGTGGGGGGGGGGAATAAAGCAACAATTCTAAAAACTAGCCCCAATGAGTATTTACAATATGAACACAAAAAATATTTACAAGAAACTAAAGAAAATAAGATTAGTAATACCCACCCCCGCCGCCACAATCACTTAAATATCGAAGAGCTCATCGGAACAATTACCATGAAAATATTTATAGAAAAGATTTGAGTAGTAACCGTTATTACAAAGATGTTTCGTTAAATATGACAGACAAGAAAAAATTTATTCATGTTTTTTATTGAGTTTTTCTAGTATTCTTAGTTTTTTTCCCCGTTTGGTAGGAGGAAGGGAATCTAAAAGCCCAATATTAATCTTACTTCATTTAACAACGGAAACAATATACTGAAGGTTACTTTTAATCGAAGGACTCTAACTCAAATTCCAGCCACGTTCCTTTTCGTGGGGCTCTGAATAAACGCTACTATCATACAACATGCATCGCACAATTACAACAATTAACAACAAAGTCCTTGAAATGGTTAAAGAAGTGACTGAAAGCGCTTGAAATAAGAGACAAGTACGGACATTTTTTACACTTCCTTAACCAAAGCGAAAAATTTAAGAATACAAAAACCCAATAAAAATTTAATGAAATATCTCTATCTATAAAAGGCAGGACGTGTGTGTGTATGTGTGTGTGTGTGTGCGTGTGTGTGTGTGCGTGTGTGCGTGTGTGTGTGTGTGTGTGTGTGTGTAACGAATGCATGGCCGCAATTTTTGACGGATTTGTACCAAAATTTACATGCACATGCTCCAAGTTATCGGGAAGGCTAAGACCGACTTTGCATTTCCCAACTCCCATCGATAGTGGAAATTATCGATTTTTTCATGCTTCTACGGCAGTTTTCATGTAGTTTGCGGCCATTTTCTACTGGCCAGAGTGAGAGCCTATAGCTAGCTGCCACGAATAGGCAGGAAGATTCTACTGACCAGCGTACGAGTCAACAGCTGACTGACACGAATGTTAACTAGCATGCTAGCATGCAAAAAAAATCGATAGCTGCATTCGTTAAACTCGGCCTTGTGCCATATGCAACCCTCGTGGTGGGGTGGCTAGATACCGAATCAGGCCGAGCTTCTCGTCTTGACGGTCGAACTCTCTGCCTCTGAGCAGAGAGGAACCCGGGCGAAGCTCCGCCGAAGGGCAGAGTCTCGTTCGGGGAGGTTGACCAACCCGATCCTGTTTATACGGGTTCTACGGGCATTTTTTTGGACGAGCCCACGGGCTCGGGAAAACCACGTTAAACTCGGCCTTGTGCCACATGCAACCCTCGTGGGAGGGTGGCTAGATACCGATTCGAGCCGAGCCGTTTCGGCCTGACGGCCGAACTCTCTGCCTTTAAGCAGAGAGGAACCCGGACGAGTCTCGTTCGGGGAGGTTGACCAATCCGATTCTGTTTTTACAGTTTTTACGGGCATTTTTTGGTCGAGCCTACGGGCTCGGAAAACCCACGTAAAACTCGGCCTTGTGCCACATCTTTCCCTCGTGGGGGGGTGCAAGTAAATATCGAATCGAGTCGAGCCGATAGTAGTTCACTCCAAACCAGACTGACAGACATACTAACACCTTCCACATCTTGTATTATTATTTCGTGTAATATATCTTCGTTATTTCTACTCTTGTGTTCGGGTTGTTCTTCCTTGGTTCTAACCTGGACCATAACAAGTTCTGTATGTTGGCTTGAGAAAATAGTAGTTCCTTCAGAAATGGGGGTATTTGGTCACATCCGGAACATAGATTTATATTTTGATAAGATTCGATAGTGGTACTCTTGAGAATCATCCCGTCTAATTAACTTACTTTCTCTTTTAATAAGTGAGGCTTTATACGCTCACACACAACTTTTCTTTCGTGATTTCCCTCCAGTCTTATTCCAGTGTCTGTTGTGTTCTAGAATGTTGTCGAACCTTGTTCCAAGAAAACGTAATCATTTTCTCTCATAGACGTCAAGTCCGGTTCTTTCGTTTCAGTGGTCTTCGGATTGTCCCATTTTGACCACTGCGCTGAATTTGGGACTTTCTTTTGAACTTTAAACATGCTTTTATCTCTCTGGCTGTGCTTATAAATTCCAAAGCTTGTCACTTCCTGACTAGTGGTTGCCACATGCTATTAATGTCTATACTTGGACTGCTCATTCAGTATCTTTGAGAATTCTTCCAAAATACTTTTTGGACCGTTTCTGTTAATTCACACCAAATAATGTAAAGTTACTTATCGCAAATATTAATTCACCCCAAGAAATTGTCAATTTTAAATCAAAGTATTTTTCATTAAATTTTTGGCTCACTTTTGAAATTATAAATTTTAAATCAAAATTTGTTTAGCTTGCCTTGCAAAAACTCCAACCCTCATAATGAAAAATGACCAAAAATCAGGGAGTTATTCACATTTCATAAGTGCGGATGATATTCGACATACTTACAAGGAAATATTTTAGAATTTAAGAAAAAAGAAAAGAAGTCTCTTTTTGGCTTGCTTATTGGGGTGAGCGCGAATGCAGACCCCAAAATTTATCAAAATTTGTTTGGCTTGCCTCTAAACAACTATAACCCTCAGAATGAAAAATGACCAAAAATCAGGGAATTATTCACATTCCATAAGTGCGGATGATATTCGACATACTTACAAGGAATTTTATACCACAATTAAAAAAAAAAAATTTAATCTGTTTTTGGTTTGTTTATCGAGGTGAGCGCGAATGTCAACCCCCACACTTAGAAATAATAGCGCACACGAGTCGCCCACATTTGATGCGATCGTAAAGGTCAACCCAAACGGAGTGCAATGGAAGGGCCTCGCTCTAGAAGAATTTAGTGTGAATTTTAGTAAATATAAATTCTTTTTATTTTGGGATGATTTAATATTTTTGGAGTGAATTTACTTTTTTACTTAGGATGATTTAATATTTTTGGAGTGAATTTACTTTTTCTCCGATGCGTCTTCTTATTATTTTAACTTCATTCCATAAAAGTAATAGCATATAACACACACTAGGCTTAAAACACATCGTCTAAAAAAAATTCAAACAAGATCAGTCATCACAGTTTCATTGAAGCAGAGGTCCCTACACTTTTTTCTCTGGGCAACATTTTCGGAGTGAAAATTTGCTCGTGCCCCACAAAATTTTATTAAAATACATTTAAAAAATAGGATTAAAAAATGGTAACAGAAAATTCTAAGTCAGAACATTATCAATGATAACTCTCTCCTCCAATTTCCGAACCCTAGTTACTATATTCTTAATACACGATATAATACAAAAATCGGTTAATAATTATTTATAACTCTTTATACTGGGGCCTCTGCATGCAATTACAAGTAATGTTTAATAATATTTAAAAAAAATTTAAAATTATATTTATTTTTGCCATATGAATATTTTGAAACTGTTTCTCAATCTTTGATTGTTTTTCAATCATTCCGCCTCACCTGCTATCCTCTAGCACAGCACCTATGAGGCGTGTCGCACCGTTTGGGAACAAATGCATTAGAGAGTATAAGAAACAGTACATATAATTAAAAAATCATTATATTTTTTTTTACTGACAGATATCAATATTTGTTTTGGAAATAGTGCTTGCAAAAACCCTGAGGGGTTTAATAGCAAAGGAATAGAAGCCACAAATTCATAGCTTAAAAAGCACAAAATAATAAAGAAAACAACCCATTTCTCTTTTGCTGTATTATCACAAATCGATCGTTCAATATATCGACCGGTCTACAAAAGAAGCTATAATGTTATTTCTAAAAAAAAAAAAAAAGAAAGAAAAGAAAAAAAAGAAAAAAGGAAAGAAAAAAAGAAAGAAAAGAAAAAAAAAATTAAAAAATAACGCGTCTGGTTTGTGTGTCTGTTTGTTTTCGTGTTTTTTTTTGTTGTTGTTTTTTTTTTTTAAATTATTTTTGCCTTTGATTTAAAAACATTTCTCAAAATTCGATTCTTTTACGAATTTTCAAATTCTAAAAGTGAAACCTTCCGTATAATTTTCTTTTTAAATACATTTTCCGCTGACATTTTTTAATCGGTATCGTTCCAAGCAAGGCAGTAAAGCCACTAAGATACAAGGAGTTACAGGGTGTGAAAGAATTAAGAACAGAAACAATAATAATGAACGGGAAGAAAAAAGAGTAACCAGGAGGCAGTAGTGATTGCAGATTAAAGTTAGCTGGAAAGCATGAAGCCGGAAGGGAGTTCAACAAGCGAGAATTGCGAGAAAAGAAACTGTTAGCATAAGACTTACGGCTACATCTAACCAGCTCAACTGTAAACTGAGGAGATCTCGACGCCAGTCTAGTACTGCGCTTAAATTCATAAAGTCTAGGTACCATAGCGAAGGGCTCATCCGAACAATTATCATGAAAGCGTCCTGTGTCGTGTGACCTAAATTATTAGGTCGGTCAGAAAGTCCTGACTCACTTAAGTAGCGGAAAGAAAGCAACAAAATTTTATGAAGCAACACCAACATTCTTCAAAATAAAGTCCATCATTCTCAAATATCTCCTGCCAGAAATCAGCCAGCATCTGAATCTGTCCCAGATACTAGTTTCCTTCACTTCATCAAAAGTGTTGAATCGCCGGTCGTAGGGGAAGCGTGCCATTGAGCGGAATAAGCCATAGTCTCTTGGATCGGGACTGAATGGTGGATGTGGAAGACACTCAACGTCGTCCATCTGTTTGAATCTCTCCTTAGTCAACCTGGCAGAGTGATTGACTAAAGCAGGGTATTCAAACTTAGTTTAATCGCTGGTCACGGAGGAAGTGTGCCACTGAGCGGAATAAGCCATAGTCACTCGGAGCAGCATCGGGACTAAATGGTGGATGTGGAAGAATCTCAACACCATCCATCTGTTTGAACTTCTCCTTAGTTAACCTGGCAGTGTGTAGCTTCGCATTTGCTGAAACAAAGCCAGACCTTTATTGACCAAAGCAGGATGTTCCTTCTTTAGTTTGTCGTACACGCGGTCTACCTGCTGGCAATAGTTTAGCGTTGATGGCGCGACCATATGAAACAAGCTCGGAATTCAGTAGTCCTTGGAAATTCCACAAGACAGAGATCAAGATTTGTTTCCGCTTCCTAATTGAGTCAGGACTTTCTGGCCAACCTAATACTTTAAATTTCGATTTGGTCATCATCAATAACTACAGACCCACCCTGACGTTCTCAGTATTTTAGATCAAAATTTCTACTCCACAGGCTGGTGAACTATTTACGAACAGCACTGTCAGCTATTGCACCATCTCCATAAACGGCATATATTTTTGCTGTTCTACAACGTTATTCCCTTGCGGAGACAAAAGAGAAACCTTTTCACTTTTAGCGTACAAATATTTAAAATTCACAATCCACACACGTCCTATTGAAAAGCGCGTTAAAATGTCACCTTTCAGAATATGTATATACGTCGTAAATTTAAGTCACGTGTGAAGTGAAATTCCCACCGAAAAACATTACCAACTGTTGTTCCAACCCAAAAGAAAATAACTCATCACACAAATGCAACGTAAAAATGGCCATTTATTTTCTCCTAATATAATATTTGCTTTATGAGTAGGGCTTCCATACTGAACATTCGATAATTTTGTCCCCTGTCCCGTACTGACCTTTCAGGGACACCGTATAAGTGAACATTGAAGTCAACACTCAGAGGCGACAGGCTTTGTTTTAATCGGTATCATCCCATGAAAGACAGTAAAGCCACTGACACAAAGGGTTACTGGATGTGGAAGAATTAGGAACAGGAACATTAATAATGAGCAGGAAGTGGAAAGAGTAATCAAGAGGACAGTAGATAGTGGTTGACATTGCATTTGAAATTTTTGCAGATTAAAGGTGGCTGGAAAGCATGGAGCTGGAATGGAGTTCCACAAGCGAGAAGTGCGATAAAAGAAACTGTTAGCATAGAATTTACGGTTATATCTAGCCAACTCAACTGTAAGTTGATGAGATCATGTGGCCTGACGATTGCGTCTAGCATGAAACAGCCTGTCGCCTCTGGGTGGTGACTTCATTGTTCACTTATACACACACACACACACACACACACACACACACACACACACACACACACACACATATATATATATATATATATATATATATATATATATATATATATATATATATATATATATAAAAAGAAAGAGACAGAGTTCCATATTTCTAATTTTCTAATTTGGCAGCCCTACTTATGAATAAAGTAAGATTTTATTCTAAAAAAAAAATAAGAAGCTGTAGAATTCAGTTTGAAAATAAATCCAGTTAAAAAATAAATCTATTAAAAAAAACAAACAAACAAACAGCAACACAATTTTTTCAAGAGAGTTAAACATGGGAAAGATATGATAAACATCTCCTCCAACATAGACATCTTTTCCTTTCCATAGATAGAAGGTCGTCATCAAGATTCCTGGTTTATTTATAACAGAACTACAAGCATCTTTTATTCGACGGTGAAAACACGAACAAAGCAGACTGTGTTTATTTGCATCATCATCTTTAAAATGTTCAATGGGAGATAGACACGAAGCAACAACGAACTGTCTTCTTTCGACATTTTAAAGTATTGGAGGAAAGGGGCCTTTACGGAAATAGGTACACAGTTGAGGCGACTGCAAAAGAGCACAAACTATGGTGTTGTTATAAAGAAAGTTGCTGATTTATTTGATTAATTTAAAAAAAAAAAAAAAAGAAATGTGAAATAGAGAGAAAAACGTGAATGTCTAAAATGAAGGTTTTATGCCATAGGGGACGATCATCTGGAGGTAAAAAAAAATTACAAATAATTTATATTTAACTTCTCGAAATCAAGTTAACATTATCTGTAAAATATAAAAGGTATAAAAATTATAGAACTTATATAAACTTGTCCATGTTAAATAATGTTGAAAATCAGCACTTAAGCTTTGTCTCTTCTCCCCCATCACACTTTCTTTCTTTCTTTCTTTCTTTCTTTCTTTCTTTCTTTCTTTGTATCTCAGTCTGTTCGTATCTATCTATCTATCTATCTATCTATCTATCTATCTATCATTTTGTTCATATCTATCTATCTTCGTTTTTTCATATCTATCTATCTATCTATCTATCTATCTATCTATCTATCTATCATTTTGTTCATATCTATCTATCTTCGTTTTTTCATATCTATCTATCTATCTATCTATCTATCTATCTATCTATCTATCTATCTATCTATCTCTGTTCATATCTCTCTATCTATCATTTTGTTCATATCTATATCATTCTGTTCATATCTATCTATCTATCTAGCTAGCTAGCGATGATTTTGTTCATATCTATATCATTCTGTTCATATCTATCTTCGTTTTTTCATATCTATCTATCATTTTGTTCATATCTATATCATTCTGTTCATATCTATCTATCTTCGTTTTTTCATATCTATCTATCTATCTATCTATCTATCTATCTATCTCTGTTCATATCTATCTATCTATCATTTTGTTCATATCTATATCATTCTGTTCATATCTATCTATCTATCTATCTATCTATCTATCTATCTATCTATCTCTGTTCATATCTATCTATCTATCATTTTGTTCATATCTATATCATTCTGTTCATATCTATCTATCTATCTAGCTAGCTAGCTAGCGATCATTTTGTTTATATCTATATCATTCTGTTCATATCTATCTTCGTTTTTTCATATCTATCTATCTATCTATCTATCTATCTATCTATCTATCTATCTTCGTTTTTTCGTATCTATCTATCTATCTATCTATCTATCTATCTATCTATCTATCTATCTATCTGAATGTGTGCCATCGTATTGAAAATTAATTCTGATTTGTCATAACTGATCAATACAATTCTTGTTCAATTTCCTCAATTTTTTGTTCGCTAACTGAATATTGATTCCCTACAATTGTCCACAGAGACGCCTGCTTTCATATTTTCAATAGCTAAAAACTATTGTGAAGTTTACAAGTATACGAATATCTTGCAACGACTCTGAATAAAGTAATAGTTTCAGTTTGAAATCCTTGAAATTAACTGGATGTAAAATGCAGCACAAGAACAGGATACTGCGACCAACACAATAAAAACGTGAAAGCAAATCTTAATATCTTGGTGGCGTACCCAGATAAACACCCCTAGGATGTCCCCAGGATAAAACACTCGAACATTTTTCCTTGTGAGTAATAAGAAAGTTAAATCAATTCAATACTGTTTATAATAGTTTAAATTCTTTTGGTTTAATTTAATCAAAGAAGTTTGTCCTACTTTGCACTTAGGTTAAATTAGGTTTCCTTGGTTAAATTGCCATATATTTCCGTGTACAAGACGACCTTTAAATCCCACAAATCAGCCTTAAATGTGGTATTGACAGCAGACATTTTGAATATGTTTCCTCTTTTCTGTTTTGATTTATATAAAGGAAGTGAAAAGCTGTTTGTGATTTGACTCTGGGGTTAAGGCATACTTTAAAGTTCAATATGTAGTTGATGGTCAAGCTTGATTTGGGGGGTTAACGATGGTACAAATTTAAATTTTAATTCGACCTGATAAGAGATAAAATTGATACTATATTTTTACAATTTGATTTTTTTGACCAGATTTGAGATTTGGAATCAGAAGAGTTCTAACTTGGAACTATATACAGTTTAGTTAAAATCTGCGAATTTTTCATCCTTTAATAGTCAGTTGTACTTAGTTTAATTTGTAATGTATATAAATGTAGGAAAAAGCAAATTTTGATATGATAGCGAGGCTCACAAAGAACTGCGCAATCAGACATCTCCCCGGCCCCCGTCGGGAATTCGGGGGTAGTACACACCGACCCTGACTGCTCGGTTATTGCGCGCGCTGTTTCTACTGAGTCTTAGTATTATCTTAAATCGAGGTTAATTTAAAATTATTCCTATCATTCATTCTTATACAGTGTAACCCGGATATAAGAGACCCGGATATAAGAGAAACCCGGACATAAGAGAGATTTTCTCTGGTCCCAAAGAGTTCCCATACTAACCGAAACAAAATAGACCAAACCCGGATATAAGAGAAACCCGGATATAAGAGACCTCTTCTCCGGTCCCGACAAGTCTCTTATATCCGGGTTACGCTGTATTGCATTTAGATATCTATTCCGTTTTGCAAAAGATTTCAAGAACCAATATTTTTTAGAAATATTCATAATTTGAAGCAGAATTAAACCGGAAAAAGAAACAGTGCACCTTTGTCAAGGATATCGGAACAAGAAATTTATTATTCATGATAAGAGCGGTAAAGAGAGAGAGAGAGAGAGGGGAAGAGAGAGAGAGGGGGGAGAGAGAGAGGGGGGAGAGAGAGAGGGGGGAAGAGAGAGAGAGGGGGGGAGAGAGGGGAGAGAGAGAGGGGGGAAGAGAGAAAGAAGGTGAGAGAGAGAGGGGGGGTTGAAGAAGGAGAAAGGGGAGAGGGAGAAAAGGAGAGAGAGAGGGGGAATGAGGGAGAGAGCGAGAGAGATAGACGGTGAGCAATACAAATGCCGAGCGATAGTCACTTATGTGTTATAGATTACACAGAAGCATTTGACAAGGTGCAGCATATAGATCTATTTGAACTGATAAGAAAACTCTATTTGGGAAGGATGTTAGAATAATCCAGAACATGTACTGTATCCAGATAGAAAATGAATTGAGGAGCTACACATAATTAGATAAGGTCAAATTGGCAGCTGATCTCAAAAATGGCATACAATGTGGTTCAATGAAACAAAGAGTGGTTTGTTCATTTTAACACCTCAAAAACGAAACCGCTCTCTTTTCAACGTCTGAGAGAACCCTTTTTTTTATCTTCCATCAGCATAGCTGCTGCTAACTGCCATAAGAGGGACTCATTGCGCATTCATGAACTAAAGTTTTACGAAATGGAAAGAGCATATTGAATCAATTACTAAGTCTCCAGCTAAGAAAGTTGGTGCACTGTGTCGTGCTAAACATTTTTTTCTCGCCAGAATCTATCTTATATATTTATGTCTACCATTCGTCCTTGCTTTGAATATTGCTGTATATCTAGTGCTTCTTCTATATATTTAGAGATTCTTGATAAAATCCAAAGAAGAATGCGTAAAGGTATTGGTCCTGACCTGATATCTCTGCTTCAGTATGGGCACCTCGGCGTGGTGCAATGGTTAGAAAGCTTGTCTTGCTAGATCAATTACGACTGAGTAGTGAGTTCGATCCTCACTGGGTGCCCCATACATTCGGCCTTGTGCCACATCTAAGCCGGGCTTAGAAAATCACTATGGGCACCTCGGCGTGGTGTAATGGTTAGAAAGCTTGTCTTGCTAGATCAATTACGACTGAGTAGTGAGTTCAATTCTCACTGGGTGCCCCATACATTCGGCCTTGTGCCACATCTAAGCCGGGCTTAGAAAACTATCACCTATGGGCACCTCGGCGTGGTGCAATGGTTAGAAAGGCCTTGTCTCGCTAGAACAATTACGACTGAGTAGAGAGTTCGATCCTCACTGGGTGCTCCATAATTTCGGCCTTGTGCCACATCTAATCTGTGCTTGGAAAATTACTATCTCTGCTTCAATTACTTTCCCACTGCCGTCATGTAGCTTCTGTGTGCCTTTTCTATAAATACTTTCATGGTAATTGTTCTGATGGCTTTCTCGCTATGATAGTTAGCTTTTATGAATTTAAACTTAGTACTAGATTAGCGGCAAGATCTCATCATTTTACAGCCGAAATGTCTAGATGTAACCGGAAGTTCTAAACTAACAGTTTCTCCTATCGCTCTTCTCGCTTGTGGAACTCTCTTCCGGCTTCTTGCTTAAAATGTGAACTTTGATCATCAAAATTTTAAATTGCAGTTATCTTGTCTTCTTAATTCTTGTTCTTTTATTGCCCTCTCTTCTTAATAGTAGTTTTCTCATATTCTCACACACTCAGTAAACCCCTTGCGTCCTAGTGGCTTTATTGCCTTGCCTGGAGTGAAATGACAAGTATGTGTGTTTTCTTCAGATTTATTCAAACTCTACGGCGAGGTAAGGAGCTCCCGTAAGAGCTGGAGACCCCACACAGGGATTTATTATCAGTTGGCGTAATCATAAAAATATAGGAAACGCCGATTACACTCTTTTGATGGCTGGCACAGAAGGAAAACTACATGACCCTCTAGGCAGGGTAGTAAGAGAAATTGAAAAAAAATGGCACAAATCATAAACAGCAAGATAATCGTCAGCTTGAGAAAAAGCCCGAGATGCGAGATACAAAGTTGAGATCACAACAAACAAGTTTAAATATCTGGGAAGTGTTTTAACAGAGGACGGAAAATACAACAATCGATACCTGAACGCGCAAAACTAGCAAGTCAACACTTAGAGGCGACAGTCTGTTTCATGTTATATGCAATCGTCAGGCCACAAGTGCTGTCATTTTTCTCGGCTATTTATACATATACAGGTCAGTGGTGCATTGTGGGTAGTCTATTATGGCGGTTATTTTACCGGAAGTCGTTTATTTATTTATTTGGGTTAAATTATTTTGCTTGTTTTTATTTAATTTTATTTTTTGTTTCTTATTTTATTTATTTATTTATTTACTTATTTTCTAATCGGTGTTTTTTTTAAACGTAGTAAAAATTTGTTCATATCACTTATTTAATAGTTTTGTTTTGGTTTGAGAATTTAATTAAAGCTATTTGTTCGGTTTTGGGGTTGGTTGTTGTTGTTTATTCTAACTATTATTTTGGCAGGAACAGTTTTTAATTTGTGTTTATTTGGGTTGATTATCTTTATTTGTTTTTTCAAACGGTAACTTTATCGGGATTGGTTTGTTTATTTATTGGATGAATTTATGTCAATTTATTTTACTTGTATATTTTCTCTTTTCGGTTTTCGATTTTTAAGTAACGTAGTATTTATTTATTTTATATTTTATTTTGTTTTTATTTTATTTTATTTATTTATTTATTTTTTTTTTTTCCGTTATATAACAGTTATAGCTATTTTTTTCGTCCGGTTTTTGCTTTGATTTTTTGGTCTAACTAATATTTTGGTCATAATGGTTTGCTACTTAGTTTATTATTTACTTTATTTATTTGGGTTCGTTGTTTTTTGTCTTCTTTTTTTGTTATTAATATTATTATTCTATTTCCTCTATTCTAACAGGTGTGATTTGGTAATTTGTTTGGATTAATTAATTTCGCTTATTTTATTGTTATTTTGTTTACTTGTTTATTTATTTGTTTTTATTATATTTTTTCCGTTTTCAATTTTTAGGTAACGTAGTAAAAATTTGTTTTCATGTCTGCATTTAGAGATGAGCTCGGATCTTTTATTTAATAATTTATTTTGGTCTGGGAAAGTAATGATAGCTATTTTTTTCCTCCAAGCAAAGTTTGCAAGTTTTTGATATTTTTGGTGTGATGTGCGTTTTGTTTTTAATTTCCCAGATGTACTTAGAAAGCATTATACTGTTCGCATATTTACTATTTGTGAAAGATGTTTTGTGTGTATAATTTCTTTGTTTCCAGGGTCCTTCAGTTACTCCTATGTATACTTTTTCTTCATTATCTGGTGATTTTATCGTGGCTTGGTATATTACGTTGTTTTGTAAACAATTTCCGTTTAAGGGACATTCGTTCTTTATTCTGCAGTTGCACGTGAGTTTAATTTGTTCGTGTGGTTTGTTGATAATTTTCCTGTTGTGCTTTTTTTATTATTTGTGCCATGTTCTCGGTGCAGCTGTAGCTGATTTTTACTGTGTTTTTGTTGAATATTTTGTGTAGGGTGCTTGATTCCGGGAAGTGTTTGTGTAAGAGTTTGAAGAATATTTTTCCTATGTTTGTTTTTACGTTTTTGCTGTACGGTGGGTTGAACCATATGATATTTCTTTTCCTGTTGGCCTTTTTTGTGTTCTGTGGTGAGTATGTGAGTGTTGCTTGGAATCCGCTATCTTTTAGGGCTATTTCAAAGTCTTTCTTAGCTTTGTTAAATATGGATTCATTGGAGGAATTGTCGGAAAGCCTGCGGTTAATCGATTTTGGTATCTGTTTGATTATAGAAGGCGGGTGGTTGGAAGATGTGTTTATGTAGCGTGGTTTATCATTAGGTTTTCTATATAAAAATAAAAACAAACAAAATAATTTAACCCAAATAAATAAATAAACAACCGCCATAATAGGCTACCCACAATTCACCACTGACCCGTATATGTATAAATAGCCGAGAAAAATAACAGCACACGTGGCCTGACGATTGCATATAGCATGAAACAGACTGTCGCCTCTAAGTGTTGACTTCTATGTTCACTTTTATATTTACACACGCTCTATCTCTGATATTGAGCACTTTATCCCATAAATATAGCACACCTTAAGACTATATTTCTTCATATATATATATATATGCTTTCTGCATTCTGTTGAGGTTTCTTCTAGACTCGATGAATTAATTAAATATATATATATATATCATGAGCTTGTGTGAATAGATGCCGGAACGAGAGGGGGGCTTATCAAAGAGAAAAATAATAAACGCCACAAGGGATTAAAGATGTGTTAAGTTTTTCTTTTGATATATATATATATATATATTATCCCTCACCGGTAGGATGACTAGTTTCTTGCACAACTTGGTCTTCAGATGATGAGTGTAGTCTGACCGTTTTATATATATATATATATATATATATATATATATATATATATATATAATGAACTTGTGTGAACGAGAGGGGCTTATCAAAGAGAAAAATACTAAATGACACAAGGGATTAAGGACCCTCGGATGAAAAAAATTTGAGAGCCATTATCGCCCATATCCTGAAGTTAAGGGGCGAAGTAGATAGAAATTTTTTTGTTTGCTTTCTTTTTTTCTGCTGAATTTTTATTACAGCAACAAACAGGGGTCATAACAGGGGTCATAGCAGCAAACTATACTTTTGGTGACGACTGATGAATTAATAAACGCTGTCGAAATATTAACGTTTATGGCCCCTTGGTCGACCATTGCTCACACTACAAATGTAAGCACAACACTTTATTTTTAAAGTTTATATATAATTATATAATATATATATATTTTTAAAAGTTTATATATAATTATATAATATATATATATATATATATTTAAAGTTTTTATACAATTATATAATATCTATTTTAAAGTTTATATATAATTATATATATATATATATATATATATATATATATATATATATATATATATATAAAATGTCATAGGAAAAAATTATGGAAAAAAAGATTAATAAATTTGTTTTTGTGGCTCGGGGGTCTGCTTTTAAACAAAAAGAAATAAAAATTCGGTTTAGCAAATATTACGGGCAATACGGACTAAGTAAGTTCAACTTTAGCATTTTACTTATAACTAGCAGTAGAGCCCGGCGTTGCCAGGGGATGTAACAGTAAGTGATAGATCAAGTATCGACCATCATAAAGACTGAAAAATAAAATTGACAAAGATTATTGTTTATGGTTGACGGACACGCATGTCTTAATTATTTTTTTTTGTTTGTTTTTTTTTTACGAATTGGTCAAACCCAAACTCAAACACAAACATTGTTTTCAATCGTTATGAGTCTACCGATTGAATAGAATTTTATTATAAACAATAATTGTCATGTAAATGGAATTTTTAAAGCATTCTGAATGTAAAAATAAAGAAAAAAGTGTGCAAGACAATAAGAAACACTACCTGCCAAAAAAAAAAGTAAAGTTTTGTTGAAATCGGTTGAAAAATGTAGGAAATTCGATCCCATATATAAACGAACACACATGCACACACACACACACATACACACAAACAACCTCGGTTTTATAATAAGTATAACACGATATGAGTTGTCCCCCTTTCATTCTGGCGACAGCGATGCCTCTTAATCGTGTTTTCAAATTGATTTCGTGCAAAAACAATTGTGTTTTTCCAATTTTGGGCGCTGTCAGAACCACCGCAAGGTAATTTTACGTAGTCCTGTGAAGTTTTGTTGAAGTCGGTTGAAAAATGTAGGAAATCCGATCCACTATATAAACGAACAGACACACACATATATATATATATTTAATATAATATTAATATTGTAATATTTATATGAATTTTTACAGAGAAGAATTAAAACTTTGTTACTTACAATTGGATTTTCAGTGTTTTTTTCTGAGAAAAATAATTTGTCGTTTTCCCTTTTTTTAAAAATGTTTTTACTTTAATTGGTTTCGCTTAGCTTTTCAAAAAGTTTCTAACTGCTTCTATCTCCACGTATTGATGCTTATGTTTTGTACCAATAAAAAATAAAAATACAATCCTCATTTTAGTGTGTGTGTGTATATATATATATATATATATATATATATATATATATATATATATATGTTTGTGTGTGTATATATATATATACATATTTATATATTCCAATTTCTTTTTGAATTTGTAGGTCTGATCAATTGGATCGTGATTAGGATTCCAATGTAATAAATTATAACCATGGAATATTAGTGTTTGAGCCTTTTATTTTATATTCTTACTCTGTCCTGGACATTGAGTTCTACCTGAATTCTATCCTCTTGGGTTATTTATTTATTATATATATATATATATATATATATATATATATATATATATTACCAGCTATACATTTTTGTAAAGGAAATTGCTAATGCTCCCAAGAAGATTAAATTTCCTTATTAAATAACCCATAAGGAGTTGATGTGCCGCTAAAAAATGGCTTCCTATGAAGTTAAACCAAAACAATTACTCGAAACTTAATTGTAGGAATACATTTTCAAAATTTAAACTTATTTTCATGTATTGTAGTTCAAACCTCTAGAAGCTAAACAGCCAATGAGAATCGAATTAAGAAGTACACGTAAAGAAGGTCAAAAGAAGCAAGAATAGAAAAAATATTTCGTCTCAGAATTCCATCACCCGATCCTGTACACCATCTTGTCACTGATAATGGTTTCTCTGTTCATTCTTTTGTTTCTTTCAGTCTTTTATTTTAAGTAGAATACGTTCAGAACGGAATACGAAGAAAGAAATTTGATGATAAAAACAACCTGTCCTTCATAGAAAAACAGAACAGTAAATTAAAAAAAAAAATGTTTGTAGGTGGTTATTGGGAACAGTTAGTTGGTGGTGGGCGGTTGTGGTTTCATATGTCTTTGCTTACTATTAATATCTCTTCCAGATTAGCTTGCTAGTCATATCACCACGGTAAAGCACTTGAGATGCTTTTTTTTTTATCATATCACCCCACGCAAAACATTAGAACCACTAAGTCACAAGGGGTTACTGAGTGTGAAAGAGTAAGAAGAAAGAGAGACATTATGAAGAAGCAAGTGCAATAGAAGAGTAATCAAGAGGACAATAGATGACGATTGACATTGCATTTGAATTTTTTGAAAATCAAAGTTGGCTGGAAAGCATGTAGCCGGAAAAGAGTTCCACAAGTGAGAAGTGCAAGAAAAGAAACTCTTAACATAGAAATTACGGTTGCATCTAGCCAATTAATATGGGAATGGATAAGACCTTGGGGCCAATTTAGTACTGCGCATAAATTTATAGAGTCTAAGTTCGATATCTATGGTCCGCTCAGCATTGATGCGGTATAAAACATAGGTGGGCTTTGTGAGTGTTAAACAAACACAGATGTGTCTGAGCAGGCGTATGCAACACGGATTAGCTAGCCGGCCTAACACTCAGGTATACTCGCATACGAACGGCCAGCCATTATATCATTATATATATATATATATATATATATATATATATATATATATATATATATATATACATATATATATATATATATATATATATATATATATATATATATATATATATATATATATATATATATATATATATATATATATATATATATATATATATATATATATGTGTGTGTAAATAAAGACAAAAGGAAAGCTTTTTCTTTATCAACGGGTTTCAAACCCTGATAGAAATTATCAAGGCACATTTGACATGACAAAGTCCATAAGAGGGCGAAACGCGTTGGTAACGAAGGTATACTAAAAACAACTAACGTGTGTGTATATATATATATATATATATATATATATATATATATATATATATATCGCATGGGTTGATGGCTGCTAATAAAACAGTGTTCAGTGTAATATAATTCACAGCAATTAAGTATATATTAATAAATATACATATTATCCCTCACCATTATATATATATATATATATATATATATATATATATATATATATATATATATATATATATTTATATACGATGCATAATTAATTTTTCATTAAAAAAATAACCAATATTTTTTATAATTTTTCTTTGTATACGACTATGTATTGAGAGATCTGTGTGTATGCATGTGTGTATGGGTGTGTATTTGTATGCACGTATGTATATGGGTGTGTGTGTTTGCGTGCGTGTGCGTGCGTGTATATGCGTGTGTTAATGTGTGTAATTCTGTATTTAAGCAGTAATTGCTTTTTAATGCCAGTTTTGTTAACAAAACATCTAGTTGTGTTTGCGTGCGCGTGTATGTACTATCTTTTGTTATTACCACACACACACACACACATATATATATATATATATATATATATATATGAACAAACTAAAGACATGAATATGAACAGACTGAATTGAAATAGATAGATAGATAGATAGTGAGAAATTCTTTCAGAATAACCTTTCATCTATCACCTCAACTCTCAGGTTGAAATCGCTGATTGTGGAAGAATTTGCAAAAGAGTTGGAAATTCCACATACGAACCAAAATTCCCAGAGTGCGTAGGTGGGCTTCCAGTCGTTATCTTTCTTAAGAATTCTCCCATCTTGACAATACTAGTTTGGATGTTTAAGCAGCAAGTCTGGAATTTCTTATCATAAATTCTCAAATTTCGTGGGCATAGATAATTTTAAGCAGACTTTACCCAGGACTTCAAAGTAAAAAAAACATATTTGAAGTTAAGGTGTGGAATTTTCCATAGTGAAAACATTAGTATTTCAGATTACTGATAAAGTAAATAATCCGTTTTTAATTAAATCAATCATTTAATATATACATACTTTCAAGTAACTTAACGCTTTTATTCACATACAACTCAAGTTTGAATGTGAAAAAAATTAAAATCACATAATTCTTAATCTTGCTTAAAATAATTAATCTGGTACTGCCAGGTACAAAATTCAATTATCTTAATTTAAAAACAACTTATATTTTGTAAACGAGATTTATGATATAACCTTATGAACCTACAAAAATCCTTTGATAGTGGCTTTATAAAAGGCGAAACGTTGAGAAGACACTGGAAAATCTATGCTCAAATTCTCCCCGGAAATCAGGAAAATGCACCGAACTGAAGAAAATATAAAGATCTCTAAAGAATTTTCTTTGGTCTTCAAACAAACTTGCCTGTCTTTCTTTCTTTATTTATTTCATTTCTTCACATATATATATATATATATATATATATATATATATATATATATATATATTTCAGAAATGGATTAAATTCGACATATTGTCATTTCTAATTTATTTTATTAAAACGTTATTTTTGATTTTTATTTTATTAAAACGTTATTTTTTCGTGTAGAAGCTCTATTTTTTAAATTAATCTCGACCCATAATAATGTTTTTCTTATATTCGTTCACACTCAATAACCGCCTACGTGTAGTGGCTCTGTTGCCTTGTTTATGGCGTCTACTCAAATATGGGTATCCAGTAAAATAATAAGAAATACACACACACACGCACACGCACACACACACACACATATATATAAATATATATATAAAGAAAAAGTTGCAAATTAAAAAATAATAATGTTTTTTTATGAAAGTATTTATTTATTTATATATATACTTGATATTTCAGATTGACCTCAAATATCAAATATATATATAAATAAATAAATACTGTCATAAAAAAATATTATTATTTTTTTTTAATTTGCAACTTTTTCTATATATACATAAGAAAGTATACGTGGCTTCTCATTATATATATATATATATATATATATATATATATATATATATATATATATATATATATATATATATATGTATGTATGTATATGTATATATATGTATATATAACTAAAATAAATACTAAAGAGCCAGAAAAAACCTACCTAGGTTTCACCTAGTTAGGTTTTCCTGGCTCTTCAGGATTTATTTTAGTTATTCCCGCTCTACTTAGCGTATTGAGCACTCTACGTTTTAGTCTTACTATTCACTTGTGTTTTTTTTCCTTTAGACTAAAGACTTAAGGCACTGGACGATTTATTTCGTCCTGTTCGGATGATTTTAGTTCTTTCTTTTTTTTATTCCCAACTTTTTCCTCTGGTACCGATTTGTTTTGACATATCTACAAGTTGAGCAATCTGAAGTTTTTCCAAACGAGTATTATTATTATTATATATATATATATATATATATATATATATATATATATCGTCGGCATCCATCCGTCTCGAGAGACGATGGAGTAACGCGGTGCGCTACGAGCCTGGGCGGAATATATGGAGAACTAGGGCTACCCGGACGTCTAGTTCCCACTCTCGACTTTGCTAGCAGAGTCCAAAGGAAGGGATAAACCAATTGCCAGAAGGTAGCACAAAGTGCCGTCCAGGGGGATCCACTCTGTGTTTGTTTAGGGGATCCACTCTGTGTTTGAATTCAGAGTTGTCCTTCTAGTTGTCCATCCAAAGCTATAGGACACAGTCTGTCCTGCTATTTACCCATTCACACATTTCCCAAGGGTATTAGCACGTAATTCGACTGAATTCGAACTCGACTCTACGATTCCTCAATCCAAGCCTCTATCCATTACTCCAACGTGTCTCATATATATATATATATATATATATATATATATATATATATATATATATATATATATATATATATATATATATATATATATATATATATATATATATATATATATATATATATATATATATATATATATATATATATATATATATATATATATATATATATATATTGAAAAAAGATTGAGAATACTCGAGCTAATATACAAAATAAAATATCTTTCACCACATCAAACATTATTTATAGTGTATTTAAGTCTTTGAAATAAACGTCCATGTTTTAGCACGTCTGTATAAAACGCAATATCCATCCGTATTTTCAGAGAGAGCACAGATACTACATTGATGCTAGGCAGAACGCACAGGTATTACAGAATTAGCTGTCTGGCAGGGAATCACATCATGATCTTCGGTATACTTACATTCGCGCCTTGGTTAAATCTGACACATGGCCGGTTTCACGTGCGTACATCCGAGTGAGGAGGAAAGAAATTTTTATCCTGTCCCCGATACCATTGTCAATTATGTTACCCTTAACTTCAGTCTGGCACAAGATAAAAAAATCTGCGATGCTCATTGAAGTAGAAATCAAACGTACTTTAGTATATTTAACTCAATATTGGCGGCCACAATCTTAACAACATAAGACATGCAGATGACATAGTGTTGATAGCAGACACGGAAAGTAAACTACAAAAGGCCCTATAGAAGTTAACAAAGGAAAGTGATAAGAAAGGACTAAGTATAAACTACAAGAACACAGAATGCCTGGTTTCCAATTAAAGGATGAGCCCAAAATGCAAATTACAAATCAGGGATACTAAAATCAAACAAGTACAAACATTTGAATATCAAGGAATTGTCTAATAGAGTATCTAACAGGGGACGGAGAGTGTGACACTGAGATCCGAAAACGTATTGCGATGGCCAAAGATGCATTCCAAAAGCTAAGCAGAGTATTAAGACACAGAAAAATTTTGATAGAAACAAAGAAAAGAGTATTGAACTATTATGTGATATCTGTTCTCCTGTATGACAGCGGATGCTGGACAATCTCCTCAAAGATGAAGAAGAGACTTGAAGCAAAAGAAACATGGTTCTATAGAAAGATGCTGAGGATACCATGAACCGAACATGTGAGCAACGATGTTTTAGAGAAAATTGGAACAAAAAGGAAACTTATACTTAAAATCAGGAAGAGGTAGTTGAAATTTCTGGGGCACGTAGTGAGGAAAGAGGGCTAGGAAAATCTAATACTCATGAGAGACAGGAAGATATGGAGGGCCATGGTCGCCTATGCTCTGAAAGAACACGCTACATAAAATAAGAAGACCTAGAGTGTTCTACAGATGCAATATTGCAGGTCTGCGGTTACTTTATCGCCATGGCAAATGATCAGATGAGCGCTCCATTCTTTAGTTCCACCTGTTCAGGTCTTTACAGCTATGACCCGACATGTTACTTATACAAAGTCGAAACACCCTTATTTCCCCCGTGTTTCAAGAAGTAAGTTCTGCTCTAGCAACATTTTTTTTTTTTCAAGAAATACCACTTTGTGTTAAATTCCCGCGTTGTTACTAGCCTTATCCTTACAATTTTAACTTCTTCAAGTCAAGGGTCAATCGTTATCTAGCCTCCATATCCTCATAATCTTTAGTTCCTACCACCCCCTCATTTATACATCACACACGATTCATTAATTATTTTAGCATTAAGCTCAGACGAACAGCAAAAAAGCTCTAGTTAAAATTTTTTAAAGTGTTTACAACAGATCCTGGAGGTCCAAACAAAAAAAAATGTTATTTTTATTTTATCTATCCTCCTTCTTCTCATAATCGCAATTTCCTACTACCCTTTCTTTCATTCTTGTCACTCACCTCATTCACAATTATCATTTTAACAGACTCTACCTTGAGTGGCTCACAAGTTTTGTATTGGGTGAATTTCAGTATTAAATAATTTCACGGAGCTTAACATAGATTGGCGCAATAATGGTACCTTACAGGCACCCAGTAAGAATCAAGCTCATTACACGAATTCTAGCAGTATCTGTCTATATTTCTGAGATGAGGTATTATATACCCTATTTACATTATTTGGACTATTGTACTCATCTTTGTTGCCATATTTATCACAACGTTTCGACCGTTGTACCCCCCGGCCTTCTTCAGGACACATGGCACAGTAGATAAAGGCGTTGGTTAGATCCAGTGATAGGACCCAAAGAGTTATGAGTTCAATACCTGGTTAAGGCAGTGCAGAACTTGGAGCGGGGAATTAACAGGAGATAACTGATAACTGACATCCATTAGACATGGCAACGCGGAACTAGAACAGTCTACCCCAGCGAGTGAAATAAAGTGTTCAGTTCAGCATTCCAACCACCTGAAGAAGGCTGGAGTGTACAACAGCCGAAACGTTGTGATAAATATGGCAACAGAAATGAGGACAATAGTTCGAATAATGTAAATAGTGTACGAGTTCTAGCCTACGAAACTCACCTGCTACTCTTTAACATCGTTTCTCTGCAAGGCGTATGAAGCTAAGAAGAACGTCCGCACTAAGACAACACTAAATTACTTACCTAGTTACAACCACAATCGACTGAGTACCTACCTATCTATTTTACTTACCTTAATAGGTAGGGTAGTCGCCGTTCCTATCTATGGTTTCCTTTTCTCACCTACCCACCTTTTACGTACCAAAAATAAGTGGCTTGAATGGGAGGCAGTAACTTATCTGCCTGTAGTGAAATAGCTATCCAGATGGTGTATTTTTACTTACTTTTTTTGTTTGTTTTAAAGAAGTAGAAATACTTCAAGGGATTAATCACCTATCGTGAGGTAGAGAGAACTAAGGAAGTGAACATCAGCCTATCAACTATGAAGAATTTAGTATTCGCAGACCTTCGCCTGGATGATAACCAACCATTATACAACTTTTACAGATTTGGAAGTAGATTTTTTTTTTTTTTTTTAGGAAGAGGGGAAAGGCAAATCCGTCTTCACTATCGTTCTTCCAACTTTACAAGAATTCGAAATACACACCTGGCCAAACTATTTCTTTTGCTTTTTCGCGCCTATTAACCCCTGGCAATTCTGGGGAAAATATGCAAAGAATTCATTGAATGACTTTTAACTAAACCGTAAAATTAAAAATGAGATGTTTGTTGTTGCTTCTAAGTAGTTGGGTTTAAACAAATTCGAGTAGTTGGCAATTTTTTATTTTTATATAGTAAAATAAAATGTATTGCCTATGTTTCTTTAAAATGGCGATCTCTAAACTCTTCAGAACAAGGACAGCATCGCTCATTTTACACTTTCGCGATCCAAAGAAAAAAAATCAGAATTTATCTTCCACATTGCTACAGCGAAAGTTTTATTTCATTAACTTTTTGCTTAAACTGAGAACTAAACAGAAAATGTATATACTTGGCAATACTGTTGAACAATGCTTCATGTTTCTTTATTTGTTTATTTAGAGGCATATCAATTACTTCTTTCTTTCTTTTTATGTGCCGTGTCCTTTCAGGACGTAGGCGATCATGGTTCTCCACTTCCCTCTATCCCTTGTAGCTCTCAATAAGTTTTGTCCCTCTGCCACCTCCCCCAGACCACATTCTATCATCCACTCGCCAGTTATGTCAGGCGTTATTTTCCCTTGTCTCTCTTTCCCTCTATTCGACCCGTGAGTATCAGATCCTCCAGGCCCTCCTTTCTCATTACGTGTCCCAGAAACTTCAGCTGCCTCCTTGTTTGCATACTCTCCAAAACCTCATCGTTGCTCACACGCTTAGTCCATGATATCCTCAGCATCCTTCTGTAGAAACATCTCCATCGCTTCGAGTTTTCTTCATCTTTGAGGAGACCGTCCAACATTCACTGCCGTAAATGAGGACTGACGTCACGTAACAGCTCAGTACCCTTTTCTTTATCTTTTGTTTGTTTAGCGGCATATCAACAGCTTATGGGTCATTTAATGCTGAAATTTAATTTTCTTGGGAGCATTAGTTATTTCATTTACAAGAAATCTATTAATAATTTTTTTTCAAAAATATATTGATGGTATTTATTTTAATATGAAAATGTATTGCTGTTATTTTTACTATAAAAATGTTTTTTTATTTTTTTAGAGTTTTTTTTTTTTTTTTTGCTAATGTGCACCCAATACAATCCCCAAGAGGCAATCAAGGTAGAGGGTTACTGTGTAGAGTTTTATTTGCGCCAGAAAAGGTAACTTAACAGGAAAGATAGCTAATTCTAGACTTGAAGGGAACAAGATTTAATTCTTCTTTTATGTGCCATGTCCCTCCAGGACGTAGGCGATCATGGCTCTCCACTTCTCCATATACCTTGTAGCTCTCGATAGGTTTTGTACCTTTGTTACTTCTCCCAGACCCTGTTCTGTCATCCACTTGGTTAAGTCCGCTAGGTATGTCACGCGTGGATTTCCATTGTCTCTCTTTACCTCTGTTCGCCCCATGAGTATTAGATTTTCCAAGCCCTCCTTTCTCATTACATGTCCCAGAAATTTCAGCTGCCTCTTCCCGATGTTAAGTATAAGTTTCCTCCTTGTTTGCATCCTCTCCAAAACCTCATCGTTGCTCACAAGCTCGGTCCATGATATCCTTAACATCCTTCTGTAGAGCCATACCTCCGTTATCTCGAGTCTCTTCTTCATCTTTGAGGATCGTCGGTAAATACTGGTGGCATGCCGTCCAGTAGCAGATTTGTGGTTTGTGAATAGTGTAATTTTTTAAAAAATTGGCCCAAATCTGCGTGGCGAGTTCAGCCAGGCGAATTTTTTAAAGGCCAAATTCGAAATATATGTCAATAAAAATAGCCGGGGGTTCCCCCACAGTCACGTACCACATCATCCTGATGGTGCTGTCATACGTATTTTAGTTCACTATTTTTCTGTTCATTATATCGCATGTGACTTTTAATGTGAGTGAGTAATTGAAAATGTAACCATATTAAATATAAAACTAAAATAAAAATGTAAAAAAAAGAACTGAGTCAGATATCCCGTCAACCTCTCGTGGCTGTCGTTCAAGTCTTGACCGGTTGTTCGGTTGAACTCTCTGCCTTCCGGCGGAACCCGAACGAGGCTACGCCGAAGGGCGGAGTCTCTTTCGGGGAGGTAAACCGACCCTGAACCCGTTTATACGGGTTCAATGGGCATATTTTGGGGCCGAGCCCACGGGCTCGGAGAACCCACAATAAATAACCGACCTTGTGTCACATGCTGCCCCAGTGTGTGTGTGTGGGGGGGCGTGACTGAATATCGTCAACCTCCCGTAGAATGTGACAATTGTTTCTTTGTTTCCTGGAGACACTCCGCGAACCGGCAGACGATGGCTCGAGTACCGGAACCGGTACGCGTATCACACTTTGAGTAGCACTGGCCGAGTATATTAAAGCGTTAGTTTCTAAATTTGGTGACATAATCATTCTGAGTTCAATCCCTGAGCCAGGCAGTACAGATTCAGTGGAAATGAGGCAACGAAACAATGAGAAGTACCAAATAAAAATTAGATGAGATATACCGTAGACATGGTCAGTGGAATAAGAACAATCCGCCCTCGTAGATCAAATAAGGAATTCAATTTAAAATTTCCTCGAAGTTAACTTGGATGTAAATAATGATCACCTACTTGCTGAAGTAACATAGAAAATTTTTTAAAAGTTTGTCTTATTATTTACTAATTTATTCATTTTTGTTATCACAACGTTTCGGCTGTTGTGCCCTTCGGCCTTTTCAGGTGTCGGTCGATTCGGGTAGCCTTCAAGGATTTTAGAACTGGTTCCTTTATTTAATCTACATGGATAGATGCTCTCGTTCCGCTGTTCACATCTAGGGATATGGTGTAGGGTTTAGTTCGAAATTCCCTGAAGGTTACAAGTATCTGAAGAAGAGAACAATGGTCGAAACGTTGTGATAGGAACAACAAAGATGAAGATATTAGTATGAATGTGAGTAATGTAGATATTAGCAAATGCCCTGGGAAAAAAGAAAATTGTCAATTAACTACAGATGAGAGAAATAGGCCAATGATTTCAATATTAAAACTTGTTATAGGTTGAATAAGATATTCTAGAATATTATAGTTTACGGACTTCTTTACCGACGTAAAGAAACCGTCCCTGGGCCCCAGGTAACACTTCCTCGTTATATGAATAGAGTAGAGTTAAATTTACGCTCTAGTGCCTGTAGCAAAAGCCGTTGGGACTGGGGTAATTTTTGCTCTTTATCAACATGTGTGTAGAGACGGCCACATTAAACTTGACCTTATCTGTTGTATTATTCCTCGCGAAGAAGCAAATAAATAGGACCAAGAAACTCATGAGAAAATAATTTTTTGGACTCTAATAACGGTGGAGTAATGGATAGCGGCTCAGACTGAGGAATCGGAGAGCCGAGTTCGAGTTCCAGTTGAATCCATTACATTCACTTACGTGCTAATACGCTTGGGAAAGATACGAATCCTCTTCTTCTCTCAGCAGCTATGGGTAAATAACAGGACAGACAAGGTTCTATAGCTTTGGATGGTAACTGGTCTACCGCAGAAAGAAATAGTAACCTACAGCGGGAAAAAAAATCTGCCTCGTCAGTCATGTATCGAATGATACATGATCGCCTAAGTGTGTATCACTCATGGTACATAACTGACTGACGGAATATCATATCTCGAAAACAGATTTAGAAGTTTACTAATAATTAATTATATTTTTATAATAATGTTCACTTAATACAAGGCCCAAGAGGCACTCATGGTAGAGGATTACTGTATGGTTTTATATGAGCGTAAGAAAAGGCAAGAAGTGAAGTTCGTGGAGTTATGCAGGAAAGGTAACACTAGATTTGAAAAAATCAAGATTTTAGTGATTAGGGAAAAACATTCTGCTGGGAAACTGTTCCACAAAGCAGCAGTTCAGTATTTACATTAGTCGGACTACTGTCCTCATCTTTGTCGCCATATTTGTCACAACGTTTCGGCCGTTGTACGCTCCGGCCTTCTTCAGGTGGTTGGAATTTCGAACTGAACAGTCTACCCCAGTGATCGAAATAAAGGGTTCAGTTCGAAATTCCAACCACCTGAAGAAGGCCGGAGCGTACAACGGCCGAAACGTTGTGACAAATATGGCGACAAAGATGAGGACAATAGTCCGACTAATGTAAATACTGTACATAATACCTCATCTCAGAAATATAGACAAACTCTGAAGCAGCAGTTGTTGAACAGCTGTCCGAATGGAACTTACGTTTTACTATTAGGAATACGAAGAGAATAGGGGGTGATTCATCCTTGTGTATGAGGCAGGGCGGGCCCAAGTTGTAAGAGTCAGGAGTGGTGGGACTAAAGAATACAGCTCGTCAGAACACGTGCCATAGAAATAGTGACGGAGTAGCGAGAGGATTGCGACATTTCGTCTGTTGGAAAGGGATTGTAGGGTAGAAAATAATTCATCACCCACAAAGCTTTTGGACACTATCAAGACAGGCAAGATAGGACTGGGCAGCTGGGCATAATATAGCAAAAATGTAAACAATATATTTATATGCACATACATGCACACACTCATATATATATATATGTGATTAAATTGAAGACATTAGTTCCATTTCATCCTAAAATGTAGCGAAAAAAAACATATTTTAAATCAATTAATTTATAATATATATATATATATATATATATATATATATTCTTTCATGCACATTTCATTGAATAAGACAGATAAAACAGAACAAAAATTAAATAGGACAAATATTATTTACGAATTTAAATGTCCATTAAGGAATTGTGTCCCTGACCAATCAAAACGTGTAAATAATTGCATAGGCCAAACTACATGTTTGACACAAAGACTCACTCTACACCTTTCTGACCATAGCGCAATTAGATCTCATTTAAATACTCATGGAGACCTACCGGACCCCATTCGTAACATACTTGATGACAACACAAATATAATAGCATCATCTACATGCCAAAAAAAAAAAAAAAAAAAAAAGGCTAAAAATAATGGAAGCCTTATTAATAAAAACAACAAAAAAAAACACTCAATAATATCAACTATGAACATGGACACAATCTTAACAGTGTTTTGAAAATGTAAACATTATATAAATACATACATGCAACAATCTATTTCTTGTTAACAGTTAATGTATCCCAACCTTTAAAATGACTAATTGTATAGCCGAAAGCACTCGGAAAAATGAACAGTTGATTAGTTTTTATATAATTTATCCTCCGAAAAGAAAAAAAATTACCAAATCACATGAGAAATTGTATAAAAAACTAAATCAAAGCACCTTGTCTGACGTATTCAATGAATTATTATATATATATATATATATATATATATATATATATATATATATATATATCATACTTATTAAGGTTGTGTGTGTGTGTGTGTGTCTGTACGTTTATATATTGGATGGGATTTCCTACATTTTTCAACCGATTTCAACAAAACTTCACAGGACTACGTAAAATTATCTTGCGGTGGTTCTAACAGCGCCAAAAATTGGAAAAACACAATTGTTTTTGCACGAAATCAATTTGAAAACACGATTAAGAGGCATCGCGAGAATGAAAGGGGGACAACTCATATCGAGTTATACTTATTATAAAACCCAGGTTGTTTGTGTGTGTGTGTGTGTGTGTGTGTGTGTGTGTGTGTGTGTGTGTGTGTGTGTGTTCGTTTATATATGGGATCGGATTTCCTACATTTTTCAACCGATTTCAACAAAACTTCACTTTTTTGGCAGGTAGTGTTTCTTATTGTCTTGCACACTTTTTTCTTATTTTTACATTCAGAATGCTTTAAAAATTCCATTTACAAGACTATTGTTTATAATAAAATTCTGTTCAATCGGGAGATTCATAACGATTGAAAACAATGTTTTTGTTTGAGTTTGGGTTTGACCAATTCGTAAAAAAACAACAACAAAAAACTAATTAAGACATGCGTGTCCGTCAACCTTAAACAATAATCTTTGTCAATTTTATTTTTCAGTCTTTATGATGGTCAATACTTGATCTATCTCTTACTGTTACATTCCCGGGCAACGCCGGGCTCTACTGCTAGTATATATATATAAGTTTCATTAAAAACGACCGACAAGTTACTACGGTTAAATTTTTTATTTAATTTTTCTTGTGTTCTTATAATTTTCTTCTGGACATAAACTAGTGTACCCGTGCCGTCAAAATTGACGGCAAGAAGGAATGTATTATATGTAATATGTATTATTGTAAGTAATTTTTGTTTAATCCAAGTACACATTTTTTCTTCTATGTAACAATTCAGGGGAAGTGTGCAAAATAACGATGACCCACCCACCCAAATTCAAGTTATATTTGTTTTTGAAAAGAAAAAAGTACTTTAGTTAAATACAAATTATGAGAGTTAGACATGAGTTAAATGCAACATTAGTCATGTTGAATATTTATTTTATGAATTTAACTGTATTTTCTTTCCTTTTTAGGGCCAATTAGGAATAAATAAATGAATATAATTTATGTACGTATGTGAGAAACAGTGAAATGTTATATGTTTCTTTTTTCTTTTCAAAAACAAATATGATTTGAATTTGGGCGGGTGGATCATCGTTTGTGTGAAAGCGTCAGTACGCGTGTGCGTGCTTCTTAGTAGTAACGGGAGATACAAGAGATAGTTAGAATTTAGTTCTTACTGTGAACTGTGTCGCGGTTGTTTTGGGTGTTATCTTTGTAGTTTTCAGCGCGGTAGCTTTTTGCGTGTGGACGTGAATAGAGTTTTGACTTCCGTGCGTCTCATGTCAAAGTTTTGCACACGGCCCCTCAATTGTTATACACAAAAAACCTATATGTGTGTGTGTGTGTGTGTTTCGATACATGACTGACGAGGCAGATTTTTTCCCGCGATAAGTTGCCATTTTTTTGTGCGATAGACCAGTTGCCATTCAAGGCTATAGAACCCCGTCTGTCCTGCTATTTACTCATAACTGGTAGGAGAATAAGAGGATTCATATCTTTCGCAAGTGAATGTAATGGATTCGACTGGAATTCGAACTCGGCACTCCGATTTCTCAATCCGAGTCACTATCCATTACTCCATTGTAGATAAATATCAGTGGACGGCTTTATGTGCTTTATTTGCATATAAGTTTTTGAAACTGTCTCTAAATCTTTGTTTGCCTTTCAATCATTCCGCCTCACCTGCTATCTTTATTCGCACTTATGAGGCGCGACCCACCGCTTGGGAACCACTGGTCTAGTAAAAGTCCTACTCCCCTCTCATGTTTCTCTCCGCCTGCATGCATATATGACCCTGTGTTTGTCACTGGCGAAATCTCTATTATTTCGCCATCTAGTTTCGCATACGCCTAAATTATTAACATTTTTAGCCTATTCATTCCCTGTTTTATATTCTCTAACTGGATATACTGATTTAGTGTTCTGACATTCTATGTCCCTAAAATTATTAAGTTATTTCCCGCCAAGTAGAATCTTCAAAAATTTAAATACAACGTCAATCGTTATCTTTTGTCTCCTTAAACTCGTTTTATTACCCTTTCTCGTCAGTAACCTTTTTTCACTAACCTCTTGAATCTTAGTGGCTTTATCGCCTCCTTAGGGTGAAATGATAATTAAAAACAGCAAAGTAATTCTTCTGTCAGTTGCAGCGAGAGCATCAGCTTGTTTGGCTTTGTCTACATTCACAACAGCCACTGATATTCTATTGCGGGTCTGTCATTAAGGTTAGTTTCTCCTTTCTCTCTAACATTATCATATTGACTATATTGACCCATCTCTTTATTGTGCTTACATCAGATGAAACTTTTCTATAAGCATTCAGTAAGATCAAGTGAATGTTTTCATAATGTTCTCCTTCCAAAATATGGAAATGCTTTGACAGCTATTTGGTTTCTACGTGAGTTCAGAAGGGCAGCCATTTTGAACGAGGATTATGGGTAGGAAATAGAGAAAATCATTCCCTTGGACTTCTTGACACTATATAGGGTTTTAAATCTTAACAAAATAATAATAAAAACGAGGAGTAATTCTGATAAATATATAATAATAAAATTAGAACAGGCATTATGTTTTGACCGACAATCATCTCCATATCACTCTGGTCATTATCTATCTATCTATCTATCTATCTATCTATCTATCTATCTATCTGAGGGCGCATATTTTTCTAACAAGATTTCAGGCCGGTAGATGTAAATAAATATATATACTGTTTAATAAATAAATAAAATCAGAGCATCTACTCAAATATGAGTATTTATTAAATATAACGTTTAAACTTTAAACAAATAGGGTGCATGTGTGCGTGTTTGTCTGAGTGTGTATGCGTGAGTTTATGTGTGTATGTGTGTGCCGTGAGTTTGTCCATCTATCTATCTATTTTCGTATCTTTTTGGGCTTGGCTGTCTTGTCTATCTATCCATATTCTATAGTTATCTATCAATCTATCTGTCTGTCTATCTGTCTGACTTGTCTATCTATCTACCTTGTCTAATGCTAATCTATCTATCTATCTATCTATCTATCTGTTATGTGTGTGTGATGCATATGAGTTTGTCTATCAAGCGAGCGTCAAGATTACAGCAAAAAATAAATTCTAGGTAACTAGAATCATCAGGGTTTGAACAGCACTCATCAGTGATTAAAAATATAACATAAGATTTTAATTTAATTTATATTATATTGATTGTTATATTATTTTTTATATTTTATATTATTTTTTTAGTATATTATTTTTTTTACTATATTATTTTTTTATATATGTTTGCTTTTTTTTAAATGAAGCCGTTTTAACCTGCGTGCAATACCGACCAAATTGGTAATGCAAGTATTGTAGTTTTTTTTTTCTTTTTCCAGTGGCACAAACTATAAAGACAAGTCATACTTTCTGAATAACGCGAAGCAAAAAGATTCTATCAGCTGTTTGCTTCCTTTTCACCCAGAAGAGCAACGACACTAATGCGTTCGTTGCTGTGTTTAAGTTCAACTGAAATGTCAGTTCGTATGTGCTTTTGAATTTTATCGAGAACAGACAAGGCAAAGAGATTGGAGGCGGTGGGGCACGCGTGACACACGTGCCAATCCTTCGTACAGCACACGCCAGCTTGTATCGCGGAGAGTTTTTTTAGGTAGTAGTAGTAGTAGTAGTAGTAGTAGTAGTAGTAGTTCTGGTTGTAGTAGTAGTATGAAAACGACAGTAGTAAAGAATACTAGGAAGGTCTTTTACTTGAGGTGAGAGTTTGCAAATACTAAATAGATAAGAAGAGACTGAAAATAGAAATAGACTATGATTAATAGAAAAATTAAGATCATAGATTGATAGAGATAGATAGATACATGAACAGGCTGAGATAAAGAGAGAACGAGATGAACATACTAAGATAGATGAACAGACGAACAGTATGAGATAGATAGATAGATAGATAGATAGATAGATAGATAGATAGATAGATAGATAGATAGATAGATAGATTAACACTGAACAGGCTGAGAGAGAGGACGAAATGAACATACTTAGAATATAGATGAACAGAGTATAACAGTCTGAGATAGATAGATAGATAGATAGATAGATAGATAGATAGATAGATAGATAGATAGATAGATAGAGAGATAGAATAATTCTGATGAAAAACAACTAAAAAGTGATGAAATAATTACTAATCGCAACTGAATAATGGTTGACAATGCTTCAAGAATTCAAGATAAATACATAATTTACAATTTGTTTACTAATGGCCGTAAATTGTTCTGAGGAGCTACACACGAAAAGCGACTAAAAATCAAACAGAAAGAAATGATAAAAAAATTATTGGTTAATAATACAAAATATTTAAAAAATAATGATTAATAAAAAAAAAAGAGTGTAAGTAAACAAATGGATAAATATTGTAATCGTCTCGGATTGTCTTGTACACATAATTTTTTTTAGGTAATTTATTTTAAAGAAAGACGCTTTATGAAAAATTATTACATTTGTTTATAAAACTTACTAATTTTTAGATTGTTAATGAACAATTTCGGTCAAAGCGGATTGTTTGAAATTCGTTTTATTAAAAAAATATATATAATTTTTATTTATTATCCAATCAAATGCGTGAATCCCACGTAGAGTTAAGGTTTATTTGGAGCCTCTTCACGTGTTATAAAGAGAAGGGCCAAGCAGATAAGGTATTCAGATGTTCAAGGAAGAAGGTATTCAAATTTCAAAGCAGAAGATGAAGCTGTCAAAGAAGAACCGAATGTTTTGACCAAGACAGAAGATGAAGTGACAAAAATTGAATCCTGAATGCAGAATAAGGACCCAGAAAGGAAAGCAATTTTTGGCTGCTACCCAAGAAGCATACTTAAAACCTGTTAATAGAACTGTATTCCATAACAGATAAACTGCAAAAAAATCCCCGTGACACCAGTGGTTTGAAGCTGCCAAAACTACTTTCGTTCTTTTTCTTACGATTAGGTGGGTGCATCTTTCTTTTTAAAAGATCTACCTTATTCAAAGTTTGAATTAACTTCTCAAAATGTTTTTCGACTTTTTAGATCATTTATATTTCTCGATATGTTATCTACTCACAGAAGGCGAATCAAAAGAAATTTTTGTGCAAGTCTATCTTAGAATATTGTAATTTGATATACTTCGTAATAAATATCTGTTCCTTTTAAATTTTACGTAGTGGTTACGAGTTTTATTTTTGTATGTGCCATTGTTAATGTTTGTGATAAGAGAGGAAACATTCTCTCTCCTCCCATCCCTTTCCAGGGAAAATATTCTTTTAAAATACTAGTCAAAAACTGATAATGATTGACAATACTTCATTTAATAAAAATTCAAGATAATATTACAATTTGTTTACTAATGGCCGTATACTATCAATCTGAGGAGCTACAATGAAATTAAGATGAAAGAAATAATAGTCAAAAACAATAATCTACAGGATGGTCAGAAAGTCTTGTCACCCGTACATAATATAATTTTCTATTTCAGATGGCTGATACGAGCTCCTACAGTTTGGAAGAGAGGTAGAGGGTGACAAGACTTCCAGACCACCTTGTACATTCTCCATCTTGATCAATTTGTCTGACAGTGACAACGAATAAGCTATTTGGCTACGAAAGCCAAGTTCTTTATTTATTTAATAAATTGCTAAAAATAGAATAAATTAACAAAAGACACAAAAAACAGTTTCATTAAAACAGTTTCATTAAAACAGTTTCATTAAAACAGTTTCATTAAAAGTTTTCATAAAAACAGTTTTCATTGAAACAGTTTTCATTAAAACAGTTTTCATTAAAACAATTTAACGTGAAAGGTAAATTAGACGGGTGTCAGCAGATTGAAAAGTGGGAAAATCTTGTACAAGTGTCTGTTTGACAAGTTTCGTTAACCAATGTTTAGTGATTTGAATTCTGATTATTTTAGATCAAGATCTTCTTAATGGGGTCTGCCTCGCCTCAGCAGAACAGGTATCAATATAACTTATTACTACTTACGGTACACTATCAATTACAGTGAAAATATTTCACCCCCCCCCAAGAAATATCCCAGAATTAACGGAGAGACTAGTAAAAAGCTCTCGAATTCAATCGTGGGCGGAATATCTGTGTACCGTACTTGTTGCCGTTTCCTCTTTTTATTACATTTTCCCACGGTTTGAGATTTCCTCTTCCTCCTCCGCCCACTTGAGATGGCATTTTCCTCGTGACTATCTGGAATTTTAGAAGTATTGGAATCAAAGGTTCTATTCTTTTTGTGTGTGTGTGTGTACATCACTGTTGTGGCAAGGACAAAGTGTTCTCCTTCAGAAACTATGATCTGGAATTGGAATGAAAGCAGTGATGGCGCCTACTCTGAGTCCATCATAAAAATTCAGGATGTGACATTAGTAAGCACTAAATACTTCAGATACTTCGGCGTATAGATCAGTTATAACAAATTTAGTACAGAGGGAAAGAAAAATTGGACATAGAATAGTTTCGCCCAAAACCTCCAGTTTCTACAAAGCCAAAATATTAACCTAAAAACTCAAGTTTTGTTCTTAAATAGCCTCGTCAGATCGAGAATTTCATATGGATGCCATGCAAGGTGCTAAACCCGTTCATAAATATCTAAATTGTTAGCTGTATACAATCACTTTCTAAAAGCAATGGTTTAAAAAAGGTTTTGAGCAATTGATGCCTAAGGGTCTTGGTAAAGATCTTTCTTCTTTGAACATCGTGTACTGGCGCTACAGAATCACAAACAAAGAACTGTACCAAATAACAGAAACCATATCACTTGAGGACTTTCAACAGCAGCAACAACTAAAATGGATAGCACATGGCACTCGAAAAGAAAATAATGAGATAGTCAAGATGGTGATATTCCCCATAACAGAAAGAGCGATAACAGGTACTGGATTTGAGAAACTTATTTTCCTGAAAAGTTGTTTTAAGAGAAAGATTTTATAAATTGCAACCAAAGGCAGTACTCTCTGCTCGGTCAGTGAATGGCAAGTATTTCCTTTTAGGGAAACGGCTAATATTACTATTACTATTAACATGGAAAATAAAAACGCCTCTATAATTTCACCATGGATCTTTAATAATCCCCGAATCTGTTATACGACCCCCCCACTCTACTACATCTCAACTTTCATAAGGTAGTATTGATATTGTTGAGGGGTCCTCCCCTTTTTACACAAATGGACTCAGCCAGTATATACATATACTACTGCTACGTGAAGACCCGGGAGCTACAGAGAAGGAGTGAAGGGTTGTAGGTAACCGGAAGAGTGAAGGTGAAGGTGACAGACAGACAGACAGACAGACAGAACGAACGTAGCGAGCAAGAGTCACCGTGAGTGAGCACATAGACTCAGTAAGAAGTCATACAGCGATACTTCAATACCAAAGACTGTATAGATATTTTACTACTAACCCGTATTCCTGGAACTACTAACCTGCTTTACCAGTTTGTATTATTACGTTAATACATTATTTTCCTATATTCATTCTTGGCGTTTGTTATTTATTGGTACCGGATTTCATTCCGGCATCCACAACAGATATAAAATACAAATTTTATTATAACCTAATTATGTACAATAATGTATCATATGCAATATAGGTGAACAATTCAAGTAGAAAAATCGAAATAAATACAATGTGTCTAAATACAAATTAAAGACATGTCATAATAGATCATTCCATGAATACAAATTAGAGGCATGTCATAATAGATCATTCCATGAATATAAATTAGAGACATGTCATAATAGATCATTCCATGAATACAAATTAGAGACATGTCATAATAGATCATTCCATGAATATAAATTAGAGACATGTCATAATAGATCCTTCCATCTTAAATAAATCCAACAATGTTTTGCGGCAATTTTTAACATCAACTTGAGATTTTTTTTTTCTTTTTAAAAACTTGAATAATTTTAACACATTCAACATTATGGATAAAAAATAGTGAATTTTATTTATTTATTTATTTATTTTTCAAAACAAATTCACAGATTTAGACGAAAAAAAAAAGCCCTAGACTGATGACAAAATCCGCGAAAATTATTCATCTTTTTAATAGTCAGTTATGCTTAGTTTAATTTGTAATGTAAATATGTAGGTAGAAAAAAGAAAGGTTGATAAGATAGCGAAGGTCACAAAGCACTTCCCGGGTCCCCAATCAGTCTTGAACGCCACGGTCGAGGGTAGTGTTGCACCGGTCCTGTATCAGAGTTCATTAGAGCCAGTTAATAACTTAATATCAGTGATTTATTATACAAATAACTGAGCGCTAGCGAAAACGGTTAACAAATTCCATAGTTTTCTTCTTTTTTTTTTTCCTTTTATTCCTTTAAAGAATTCGGTTCAGACGAAGTGTTCAAACCAACATGAAGTGTTTTCCGTTTTTATTCGGTGTAAAACGCATTTCACTTGTTCGACGAATGTCCGTTTCTCCTTTTCTTTAAATTTCACTTTCACTTCAATTTTTACTTCTCTCCGAATCGTACTACTCGAAACACGAGCTAATTAATATTTTCATAGAAAAATGCCTCTAAAATCCGGTAAATATTGTTTTAGTATCGCTTTTAAACTGTACAAAACTACAAGCGCACTGCTCCGGAAGATCCTGAAATATTTATTCTTAACAACTGTTTAGCCCATCCTGAAATTGAACTGCTCTGGAAGTATGATGGGTGTCGTATTATAATCCTGTTTGTTGGTGTCTTAGCTCGTGCAGGGTTCACTGCCATTGCCTCAGATAAATAATAGACCATTCCCTTTTGATTGCGAGAAAAGACGGAAAAAGATATATTAATGACGCTGATTTTAGTGAGAAAAAGAAAACATACATCATCAGAAAGGAAAGGCCACCTCGACGTTGTGCAATGGTTAGCAAGCTTGTCTCGCTAGAACAATTACGACTGAGTAATGAGTTCGATCCTCACTGGGAGCTCCCTATTTTCAGCCTTGTGCCACATCTAAGCTACACTTGGAAAATCACTATATCAATGACGCTGATTTTAGTGAGAGAAAGAAAGCATACACTATAAAAAAGGAAAGGTCACCTCGACGTTGTGCAATGGTTAGCAAGCTTGTCTCGCTAGGACAATTATGACTGAGGAGTGAGTTCGATCCTCATTGGGTGCCCCATACTTTTGGCATTGTGCCACATCTATGCTACACGCCGAAAATCATTTATTAGCAATCTTGTCACATTAGATCAATTACGACTGAGTAGTGAGTTCGATCCTCACTTGGAGCTCCCTATTTTCGGCCTTGTGCCATATCTATGCTACACGCCGAAAATCCCCATCATAAGTGAGAGATGATAACGCTCTCATATGTTTAACCTTTGCTTCATAGGAATTGAAAACCGTGTCAATTTTTGATTCATTTGTACCCTCTTACTTAATAATGGCCTTCACTCATACTTAAGTTATTAAATTTAAATATTTAATAAAACAATAGGAGAATTTCAATGGGTATTTTGTAGTCGTCGAACACGCAAACAGCTTATTTAATCAATAAAATAAAAATTATGATTCACCAGGAAATTAAATTAGTAAAACCGTGAAATTTTCACAGGTAATGCTAATATAATATACCTACCCGTTGTCGGGAAAGTTTGAAAAAACATTAAGCCCAAGCCCCAGGGGTCTTTCTACCCAAGCAGTACCTCTCCTTCGGGAGGAGACTGGGTTTATTCCCCGCCGCTTGAGGTGTCCCCAAAAGGGGAAGTGCTGAGCGCTTGGGCAATTTCTTCACGGTATTGCTGTTAAACCTATTTTAAACTTCGACCTTGTGTCACAATCAGTAGCGACGTGAGCGCACTGGAAAACACTCCTACCCTCAGACCGCATCCGATCCCCAAATCACGTAATACTGCGCCCTTTGAAGGCGATGTGTCATTCAGTTCTCATTAAAGGTATGTTAGATAGAGGTAAATTATGGAGTGTGTGAGATCCCATTTCTTCGAACCTTGTAGACTGGCGCCACAGAATCAGAAAGAACTTTACCAAATAACAGAAAACACATCACACGAGGACTTTAACAGCAGCAACAGCTAAAACAGATATCACATGTAACTAGAAGAGAAAATAATGAAAAATATGCTAACATTACGCACTAAGCAAAAGATTTAGAAGGAAGCCAACCCTATTACTACTGGAAAGAGCGATAACATCTACTGGACATGAGAAATCTATTGTCCAGAAAAATTGTTTTAAGAGAAAGATTTTATAAATTTCAACCGTCAACAGTACGAGCTGCTCGGTCATTAAATGTCTAATGATTCCTTATAGAGAAACGGCTGATATTACCATTACCATTATTGAAACATTCAACAAAGATTTAGTATGAGAAATATTTGTCTATATCTCTGAGATGAGGTATTATGATTATTTACATTATTTATATTTTTCGGACTATTATCCTCATCTTCATTGCCATATTCACAAAGTTTCGGCCGTTGTACGCTCTGGCCTTCTTCAGGTGATTAGAATTTCGAATCGAACATTTTATTTCGTCCACCGGGCTACAGCAGTGGTGAACCAAAAAAACTTGGAGAGTTGAATTAAAAGGAAATAACTGTGACATCCGGAAGAGGAATGGCACGTGGAACTAGAGCAATCTACCCCGTAGACGAAGTAAAGGGTTCGGTTCCAAATCCCAATCATCTGAAGAAGGCTGGAGCGTACAACGGCCGAAACTCAAGAAGAAATATTTGTTTTTTTTTTTAAAGATTCCAATAGTTTTAATGCGTTATGAATGTGCGCTTAATTGTAGCAGTTATCAGCGCAGAAAATGGGGCTGGGTGACGCATTCAAATTCCGTACGAGGCTATGGCGTTCAGTCTTGGATGAAGGTATGAAATCATCACTTCTCCCTCCCGTTAAGGGTAAAGCAGGGAATACAGGGTTCTATAGCTTTGGTTGGTAAACAGTCGAGAAGAAAGGCAAATATGATTTCAAAACCTGTTGTGTGTAGGTCTAGCAAGCCCACCTCGTAAAAATAAACTCTTTGTTAAGGGAACCACAGCAGTAATATTTTTTCAATAATCAATTCACCCCAAGCAAGGTGATAATGCCACTAAGACGCAAGGAGTGAAAGAGAATAGGAAGACTTTAGAAGGAACCGGAAACCAAATCCTAAACAGGAAACAAGAGATAAACCTCTACGCCTGTTCAAAAGACCGGGAAGGAGTGTAGCGTCGTGGAGTTGTGACCCTATACGTCACCAGGATGACTGCCGGGTTAACATAACACTTAAACAATTTGTGATGTATATAGGTGGGTTAGGAGTATATTATTGGATTATCATTAAGTTACCTCTGTTGATCTGGCAAAATAGTTAATTTATAAATGTAAAAGACAATAGGAAAACTAGGTAGCCGACACGTTTCGTCTAATGTGGACTTTTTCAAGGCAAAAACGAAATGAATTAAATTAAACAAAGTAATTAACAAAATGTCCTTAGCAAATGGAAGAACTTAGAGAACGCTATTTTCATACTGTTAACTGAAAATTACGTCAATTACCGTCACGTGTGGAGATATTGTTTTTATTGCTGTGTTGATGGATTCAACCATTTTCTTTTCATTTCTAAAATAGCTAATAGTTATACAGGGTGTTTAAAAAATTTTTTATATCATTTCGCAATCTAATAACTTTGTTATATCTCCTTCAAATGACTTCAAATTTTAATAGCATCTTTATGTTTAATGCTTGTTTTATGTTTTTATGTCTTTATGTTTTTGTGTTTTTCTTATTTGTATTTTTATGTTCTTTAATCTTTAATCTTTTTCTTTACAGGTATAAAAATGCTATTTACTAGAAGAGAAAAGGCGTTTTGTGTGTTCACATAATCCACATGCTTTTGAATTTCTCATTCAGATTTGGAAGAATAAATCTTATGATATTCAACATTAATACTTTTTAATTTCATTTGCCTTAATCATGTACTTTCTGTGATATTTACATCTCAAAGGATATCAAATTTTTTGAAACACCCTGTATAATAACTTATAATAAATAATATTATAATATTAATAATATAATAAATAGTTAATCTTATACAATTCTAGAGAAAGGTGCCGGAAAGCCCGTATCTTTCTTTCTGTTTTTTTTTTTTTTTTTTTTTTTTAATTTGGATTCTTAATCTTGTTGCTTTCATACCATTCCGTTTTTGAGCTGATTTCTTTCAGTGGAATTTTAAAGCGCAACTTGGCTTTAAAAATTCAACGAATGGAAATCGGAACAAAGAAATAGCTTGGAGCAAGACTTGCATTGTCTTACTTCGGGAGCTTATTAGGTCATATGACACATATTTACACATTAGTGACTATAAAGTATCTTCCTATCCCCATCCGTTCTTTTTTTTATTGTATTTTATCTCTTGACTTTATTCCTCGCTGTATTGTTGACTATTACCAGTAGTAATAGTCGTAGCAATGTTGTTGTCTGGCTTCCATTGTTCTACACATTTTAAACTAATTTTCCTCATCTTTTTGTTGCTTGCATAATAATGGAAAGATTTCAGCTCTGAATCTGGAAAGCATTTTAAAAGTTAATTTTCCATGCTTTGTAATGTAACAGGAAAGACAGATGATAAAAATAACCAGAATTATAGCAAAATTTTCCTAAGTTTGATTCTTTTTTTCTTTTTTTGTGCCAAGAATATTATTTATTCTCATCGATTGATTTTATTTACGAAGAACGTGGAAGCAGATCTACAACTATAAGTCACTCTACTCCCCCACAAGCCCATCAGTAAGATGTTTCTTTAATGGAATATATATATGTATGTGTGTGTGAGGGTGTTCTTGGTTGTATATCAAAGAATAGATAGATATAAAAATAATA
>CAHIKZ030000750.1:0-20000 GCA_903632075.3 Acanthosepion pharaonis | reverse complement strand
CTCTCTCTCTCTCTCTCTCTCTCATAATGTGTGACGTCATTTGTTTACCTTTGGATACGCATCGAGCAGATATGAATGTACGAGAGAAAATCATTGAGAGTTGTAGTTTAAAAACAGTAAAAATCGACTTTGCTAACCGAAACGTTCCTCTCTGGCTAAATAGGTAAAGCACATCAGGCTATATGACGGTTCTGTGTAGGATACAGTCGGAGGACGCATATTTTCTATGAAAATTTCTCGGACATTCAGGCCGGTAAATCTCGTTAATACTGTTTGTCATAAAATGTCGCTAATACTGTTATAAGCATTTACTTAAATATTTGTATCTATAAAAAGAACGTATAAACATAAAATTTCTTAAGATATATATATTATGAAACTTTATGACAAAGTAGAAAATCTTTTATGTGTTTCGTCCTTTAGGGCTTCATTGGACGAGAATGGTGCTTACGTTGATGTGTTTTACTTCATGGGCATGGAAGAGAGAAGGGGCAAAAAATTTTATTTTATTTTTTTCAATATGTGTTTTGGGTATATAGTCTAGCCGATTTCATTTAGTTTCTTGTTTATGTATTCATCACTTTTGTTATTAATTATCCCACAATGTGATAATAGAAGATCTGCCAAGATAGGTGTAATATAAGAACCTAGACGTAAATTTTACTGCGGATGATATAGTAATTCAGGCACTTTCTATACATTTCCGTCTTAGTAAATCGCTTTCTCATTTAATGAAAGTAGCATTTTTTTAAATCAAAATTATTGGTTAGACTCATTATGGTGAACAATGAACGCAGTGAGTGAGTTGTTTCGTAAAAGATGACTTTTGTGCTCATACAATCATTTATTTAAATTCCAGAAGGTTTTACCCATGCATTACTTGTGACAATTATTACAGGTGATATATAGATAACACAACGAGAGGTAAAAAGATAAGTAACAGTGTGGAAAATTCTATAAGTTTAATAGTGTGTGCGTGTGTGTGTGTGTGACCGTGGGTTTTGAGCATACAGGCTTGTTTAAACAGTTGATCACGCCAGATTGGGCGCTCCCTCCTTGAATCTGTGACTAAGGCCGCCTCTGTATAGTTGCAGTATAAACTACAGGGGTGGGGGCTCTGGGCGTGTTCCACAAACATAAGTGTGCCTAAATCGGTGTTTGCAACAGAGATGGGCTAAATGCCCTGACAGTTAGGTGTTCTCGGAATAGAATAACCGGCGATAGATAGATAGATACGGGTGGTGCTGAAAATTTCTCGACCTGACCTACTTTTCACAGAACATAGTTCTGATTTTGGGAAGTGGGTCGAGCCGATATATATATATATATATATATATTAGGTTGGTGCAAAAATAATGTCGTTTGACGTTTTTTGAACCAACCTAATATATATATACATATATATATATATTTAATTAATTCATTGAGTCTGATAGAAACCTCAACAGGAATAGAGGAAGCACTGGACGGCCGTTTCGTCCTATAATTTGGGACTCATCAGCAGAGCGCATCCACCACCAAGTATCGAAACCCTGACAGTTGGGTTGTCAAGCGAACAACATACCAACTGTACCAAATGGGCCTCGGTGACAAACCCAACTGTCAGGGTTTCGATACTCGGTGGTGGATGCGCACTGCTGATGAGTCCCAATTATAGGACGAAAACGGCCGTCCAGTGCTTCCTCTATTCCTGTTGAGATTTCTATCAGACTCAATGAATTAATTAAATATAATTATCAAATCCTCCTACTAATTACTATATATATATATATATATATATATATATATATAGTAATTAGTAATTATCTATATCTATATATATATATATATATATATATAGATATAGATATATAGAGAGAGAGAGAGAGAGAGACCGAGAGAGAGATAGATAGATAGATAGATAGATAGATAGATAGATAGATAGATACGGGTGGTGCTGAAAATTTCTTGACCCACTTTTCACAGAACATAGTTCTGATTTTGGGAAGTGGGTCGAGCCGATATATCTTCAATACATCTACGTATATATATATATATATATATATATATATATATATATATATATATATAGAGAGAGAGAGAGAGAGAGAGAGAGACCGAGATAGATAGATAAAGTTTCAAAGTGTAGCTCTCCTTCTTTATACATGCCTCAACAAGAAGCGTTTTCAATAATAAGGCAGCTATCTCCAAACAAGAAACAAGATTTGAAACCGTTCCACTTGATCTAATTTCCCTTGGTCATTTTGTCTGAACCCAGCTTTGCATTTAGACAAACAATCCATGTTGTATTGAATGTGTTTACAGCTAGTTACTGGATGGACAGACAAACAGACTGAGAGAATCTTTTAACTTTAGTTACATTAACAGTTGATTTTGGAAAAACAAGGTTTACCACGTCGAATGGTATCGTTAATAAAATGGAAGGTCGTCTGTCTAAAATAATATTGGAGAAGAAACACGATTGGTTTATATAAACTAGTTCGATCTTCGTAAATTCCCCTAGTGTTGATAATTAAAATTGTTTATCTCTTGCTTCTACTCTTTTCTTATCTCCTCTCTGTATCTTCTTATTTTCGCCCTTATCCCTCCCAATATTTGTTGCCTGTATATGTTTTTTATATAAATCTCAGACAAACGTGAAATAGTTTCCATATACTAAAAATAGGTATAATGTTTTCAAATATTTTCAAATATGACCTTTCTATTCATTTGTAATCATTTTTCACCCCAAGCGATACAATTAAAGCTTCTAAGAAGCAAGGGCTCGCCTAGACTGAAAGAAACAGAGATTACAATAAAAGAACAGGATTTAAGGAGACAGAAAATTATGTGAACATTGTTCGAAAATTTGAATTGTAAATTGTTTGAATGAAAATTAATCGAAAGGACAATTATACTAAATGGTAATTATTAGAAATGCAAAATTCTTTATTGCAATAAAAATGTAAAAATTAAAGGAGAAAATACATAAATGATAATTCTTCGAAATACAAATATCGTTAATAAAACAATTTAGTAAGAAAAAAACCTTATAACCTTATGACACTACACGCAAATAGTCAACGACTGAAGAGTACTCGTTAAAAGATGTCACTAATGTTTTAAGTTTTCCATTTACTTCGCAGTATTTCTTGGCGCTCTTGATATTTTTTTCTTTTTTCTTTTTTTGTTTTTTTCTTTTTTTCAGCATTTCACCCCAAGAAAGGTGGGAGTACTATTAGCACTCAAGGGGTTACAGAGAGTGAAAGTAAGAGAAAAGAGGGATGTTTGAGGGAAGGATAAAGAGAAGAAAGGTTGATCAAGATCAAGGCATCAGAAGATGTCGACTGACATTACATTTAAGTTTTTGAAAATTATAATTATCAGGGAAGCAAGTAAGAGGCATGGAGTTCCACTGTCGGGAAGTGCGAGAGAAGAAACAGTTGGAGTAGAAGAGGCGGTTACATTTAACTGTTTCGACAGTAAAAGGGTGTGACAACCTGGTAGTACGTTTAAATTCATGCAGTTGGGGCACCAGTGAAAATAGCTCCTCAGAGCAGTTGTTGAACATCCACCGCACTTTTTTGCACTCTAAGGCAAATGTCCAACAGAGGACAAAACGCGTCGGCAAAGATAAGTTTTCCTATTGTCATTATTCACACACACACACACACACACACACACACACACACACACACACACACACACATATATATATATATATATATATAAAAGAAAACAAAAAACATTGCAGGAAGCAACTGACAACTTGCCAAAATCTAAAACTTTTATCCAAATATAGTCTCAAATAAAACCGAAAAAACTGAAAAAAGAAAAGAGAAAAAAGGCCTAAAAGGAAACTTACCTACCCAGTAAAATGCTCGAAGCCCAGATTGCCTAGACCAAGCAAAAACGCCTACCAACGTTAAATCCTATGAAAGGATGGCCCGTGTTGTGGCTCGAGTTTTACGCTCAAGCGATCCTCGGACGACTTTATATAAGTAAATGAAAATGTTATATATTTACACATATAAATCCTCTATGGGGGGTATAAAACTTTATTAATGCCATAAAACAGACATATTAAAATTGTATATATAAAAACAAACGAAAAGGGGAGAAGAGCAAAGATAATAAAATAAATCACCCCCAAGAGGTGGATCGAAACAATAACAACAATAATCAAAATAATAATAATAATAAGGTTGACCGGTTTTCTATACTCGCACTTCGGAGCCAATTGAGAACAAAGGTGCCATGAGCAACTAGGGAATCAGCAGAGGAAAAAAATGCCGTCCTGTTTTTTATTTATTTATCTTTTTTTTTTTTTTTTAACGTTGTGCAGAGAATTTACTTGTTTGTCCTCAATTTGCTCCGAAGAGCGAGGATCGGAATCGGTTTACTTTTTTTTCTTATTTTCTTGTTTATTGTTCCTGGTTTTTCGATTCACCTCTTTACGGTGATTTATTTTATCCTTCCTCTTTTTCTTCTGTTGTTTTCTTTTTATATACAATTTTAATATATTCGTTTAAACAGCATTAATATGGTAGAAAACGATGTATAAATTTCTATATAAATTTCTATATACCGGAACAATATTAGGAAAATTAACGACAAAGTGTAAAATTTATTTCATGTGACACGCTTCGCCCTTTAAGATTTCATCGGACTATAAAGTGATGTTTACATTGATGCGCACGAAAAAAAGGGAATGCTGAAATTTTAAACTTAAAAAAACTTAATTTAAAATTTCAGCATCCTTCTCCTTCATGTGTATACGCAGTCACATCAACGTAAACATTACTTTAGTCCGATCAAATCCTAAAAGACGAATTGCCTCACACTAAAAATATTTTCCACTTTGTCATTAATTATATAAAAAATTCGCTTGAGGATGAAACCGAGCTTGATACTTTAATTCAATTTCATTTTAATAATTATATTGAAGTTTTTGGCTCCTGTTTTTGAAACATGAGAACTCTTATGTAGCGAAGGAATCATATTTTTAAAAAAATAATTATAATTTAGGCTCTAATTTTGTATTGAGTACTGTTTTTTTTTTAAATGAAAACAAAAATACTAAAGAACTTCGGATTATTTACCTAACATGTTCTTTCCTATTTCTCTATGTATTTGCATATATATATACAGTGTAACCCGGATATAAGAGAAACCCGGATATAAGAGACTTCTTCTCCGGTCCCGACAACTCTCTTATATCCGGGCTACACTGTATAAAATATTAAAACTGATCCACAAAAAGAGCTCAATGTATTTATTAATACAGAATATTCCGGCATATAGAAATTTTTCTTAGCTCTGTCTAATTACATTGAGCACTATTATGTCTACACCTCTTGGCTAAATTTGGTAATTATTTATTTGCTTACCAGCGTATGCATGCCAGCACACGCGTTTACGGTTGCTAATATATAGCTATTTCATTTACCTAACCCTATACATACATACGTGTATATATATATATATATATATATATATATATATATAGAGAGAGAGAGAGAGAGAGGGATAGATAGATAGATGATAATAAAAGACTATCTACGTATCCTTCTTATAACTAAATTTAATAGAAATAATGAAATTCGAGAAATAAAAATTATAAAAATATTGTCAATAAGACTGTTGATATCTATTTTATATTTGTAAGCCTTTTGACTAAACCTAAGCACGAAGAGAAAGATTTTAAAGTCGGAATTTTCGGACACAACTGTGTCCTTTATCAACTACATGAGAAATAAACAATGAAGTGGGACTCACTCTTCCAGAGAATTTTGTTGTTCTTGTTTTGTTTATTTTGTTTATTTTTTGTTTTTGTTTTTTGCTTGTCTTTTTGGGTTTTTTTGTGGGGAGTGGTCTATGTGTTGTATTACTGTAAGAAATGAGATAGTTTTGGCCAAGTAGTTTGTCTCGATTAGGCTTTGTAGAGTTTATAGACGGTTGTTTGTGCAAAGTGTATTCTCTGAGTAAGCCTAAATTCCTGGTTAATCCATTAATATGCGATTCTATTTTAAAAATGTATTTTAACTCGAACTTTCATCATTCTTGTTGACACTTACATGAAGACGATAAAACCACGCATGTGATGTTATTAATACTGTGATCCGTTTGGTTGAAATGCGCAGAGACAGGAAAATTGTGGCTGTCTTTGGGGTTTTTCGTGGCTATTGAAGCAAAAAGAGAATTCCGTGCTTGCTTCTGTTTTTCAAGGACACATGGCCCGGTGGATAAAAGCGTTGGTTGAAGTAATCCAGTGACTTGGACTAAAGGAGTTCAATACCTGGCCACAGCAGCGGTGAACAAAACACTTGGAGAGTTGAGTTAGTAAAGGGAAATAACTGAAACTGGGAACTGAGATACCCGGAAGACGTCGTGGAACTAGAATAATCTGCCCCGGTGGACGAAATAAATGGTTCTGTTCGAAATTCCAATCCTCAAGAAGGCCAGAGCGTAAAACGGCCGAAACGTCGTGAATATGACAAGAAAGATGAGGATAATAGTCCAAACAATGTAAATAGTGTAAATTACTAAAGAAGTTATAGTGGATCTGAGGTGACATCACTTTTTTTTTTTTCTTTTAAAGACTGTCGGTAGGCACATTTTTTTTTTTTTTTTTACGAGGTCTTCTCGATCTCTTGGCCACTGTATAAATAATAATAAAAAGAACGGGACGTCTATTCAAACACGTGTTTCCATTAAATATAATATTTGTATTTGCATTAGAAATATATATTTCATCTGTTTTACTTTGCATCTTTTAACCAGCCTTTCTAGCTTTCCTTTTTCACCCCGCTTCTTCTTCTTCTTCTTTTTTTTTTTTTTTTTTTCTTCTATCTCCTGTTTTTCAGTTTCAACCTATTTAATAATATCATGTAGGCTTGTCGGTCAAATGGAATAAGTGATTCTAGCTCATACAGGCTGGACAGATATACACTCTGATCCTAGCTAGAAAAGTGTAACGGTCGCACATGCAAACAGTCAAAAAATAATATAGATTCATTTCGGAATCATAAAAATTAAAAACAAGTTTCTTTAGAAATATTTGCATTTTTATTACGTTTATTCATTGACAACCCCCCACCCCCCTCCGCCCCACAATAAAATGTCGGATCTAAATTTTCATATTTAGATTCTAAGATATGAAATAGAGAAACTAAAAAGTTTAAGGACTTTTGTAGACTACTAGATTTAGCTTGGTCAGACACAAGAAAAGTATACATGAAGTATTTAATGAAGATGGAACATAACTAACAATGGTATGTAAGACGACCTTCTTCATCAGAACTTTAAGATTGTAACGGGAAATAGTCTTAAAGTACGCTAAATGTGATGCTAGGAAAAAAAAGTCATAACATTGGTTTCTCCGTTGGCAAAATGCCGGCGAAAAAATGATGTTTACAATATATTTATTTTATATGTACTGTAGTGTAATAAAAGTTATATTAGTCATGAAAGAGTATTTAATATTTATTATTATTTATTTATTTGAAAAGTAAATTTTAATTTATTTTATTGTTTATTTAAAAATTAAAAAAGTACCCCTACGTAAATGTTATTGTTAGTGAATGCTAGCAGTTTATTAAAAAATATTTTTATGTTTCTTTTTAGGACGTAGGAGTTTTTGTGGCTTTCTACAAATGCCTTTTCTTTATTATCCGTTAATTTTTTTTAATTGCTGTGAATTCTTGGGAAATATGGTTCCCCGTTTCCGACTCCAAAGTTTGAAATTAAGAACTTATTTACCGTCCCTTAGGCTGATTTCTACTCAAGGCTAGAAACATTTGCTAATTAACTGTAAGATAACTGTAAAAAAAATGGACGAATATCCCTCCAAATTAAAAAGTACACACTCGATATCGAAAAGGTGGTGAAACATACCACCCCAAATATTTCCCCAGAGTTTATTTTTTAATAAAATAACCTATTCAGTAAAATATTCATTCGCTAATGAATAAGTCCTGAAAATTTCGTTTAAATCGGATAATTTACAAATTTTTTGGGGAAAAAAACAGGGGTTTTCAATTATGTGCTTTCATTGCGGGAAAAAAGTGTCCATTTTGATGGTGCCTAGAAAATCGCGTCCATATTTGAGAACCAAGCGTAAATTACTTTTTGTTTATATCTTGCTTAATTACCTGATTTAATTTATAGCAAATAAAGGAATATTTTATTGATTGATTTTTTTCTACAGCTTATCAACCCTTTGCAGGTTATTTAAAGCCGGAAAATAATTTTAGATTTTAACAAAGATTATTTGCGCGTAAGTGTATAATGAACCCAAGGCCGGTACGTACTACTCCTGAACCCCCGTCTACAAGCCTGATTGAGGGCTTCGGGCTGTGCTTTATGACCCTCGCTATCTTATCAACATGTTTTTACTACCTACATTTATATACATTATAAATTAAACTAAGCACAACTGACTATGAAAGATTTTCACAGATTTTGACGTCATTCTGTGGGTCTTTTTTTTCTTTTTTTTTTCGTCCAAATCTGTAAATTTGTTTTGCTCATGCTAAGTCTCAAAAAACATTAAATAAAATTCACTATTTTTTATCCATGTGCTAAAAACTTAAAATTATTTAACTTTTTAGCAAGAAAAATCTCAAGTTGATGTTAAAAATTGCCGCAAAACATTGTTGGATTTATTTAAGATGGAAGGATCTATTATGACATGTCTCTAATTTGCATTCATGGAATGATCTATTATGACATGTCCCTAATTTATATTCATGGAATGATCTATTATGACATGTCTCTAATTTTTATTTAGATACATTGTATTTATTTTCAAGTTTTTCTAGTTGAATTCTTCATCTACATTGCATATGATCCATTATTGTACATAATTAGGTTATGATAAAATTTGTATTTTATATGAATACTACCTTATGAATATTGAGATACAGTAGAGTGGGGGATCCGTTTTAGATTGAGTGGGAAGGCCACTAGGCTGTTGCATCAGCACTGAACGAACCCAACTGGAATTGGAACTCGGCTCTCTGATGAACAATTCCGAGCCATTATCCATTTCACCACCCGCACATCCAAGCTAACAGTACATGGTATTCCCAAGCCATCACTAATCGTGGTACTGAACATCGTGGTACGACGTTGTTTAACTTCAGTGATCGTACGGTAACCGGTATTTCAACGTGATTCGGCCGTAATCAAGAAATATTTTAATAAACTAGTTAAATATTTCTTATTTTTTTATAAATAAATTTAACACGTCTTTGAAATATTTTTAAATAAAATAAAATATTACTTATTTCATTAGAAAATAATACCTATTTGAAGTGAAAATATTATTTTTTAATCGATGACTTTTCTTTTTTTTTCAAGCTACAAGCCAAAGTTTGTAATCTACCCGAGCCAGATGTACTTAATGACCTTTTCCCCCTAACAGCAATGTCGGAAGAAACGATGGAAAGTGTGACACGAATCTTGGAACGCGCTTAGTGAACGGCTTTTCTCAAGTCTTAAAAGATGGAAAAATAACATTGAAAACGAAGAAAAGATTTAGGCTGCTGTCACGTCGAATACCATTTCTAGCAAAGAACGCTGGACAATTTCGTTACAAATAGCGAAAAGAATCGAAGCGACTGATATAATGGTTACCGAATATAAGGCCCAAGAGCCACTCAAGGTTAGTGTGTGATGTTGTATGAACGTAAGACTGGTTTGGTTTATTTAATGGGTTATTTAATACCGACAAAATTTTCATTGTTTGTAATATTTTTCCTCCAAAAAATCTATTTCTGGTCATATTTTTTCCTTCAAAAAAATCTGTTTCTGGTAATAATTTTCATTTGGTAGTAATATTTGTTTTTCAAAAATGTATAGCTGGTAATATCTTTTTTAATATATTGCTGGTAATATTTTTCAAAAATGTATTGCTGGTAATATTTTTTTTACAAAGTATTTCTGGTATTAAATCACTTTCATAGTATTTTGGCCCTAGTTTGGGGGTTAACTATTTACCCATAGCTGGGACCCTGGTCAGGGTGGACCACGCTCCTTAAAACTTCCTGATCAGAGAGGCCTTGCTGTCGGACGTAGTTTATCGTCTTACCCAGGACGTATGAGCATAAGAATGTTGAGAATACAATAAACAAAGTTTTTGAGAAAGGAAGAAAGTTGAAGTAGAAAAAGAACAATAAAGAAACTGTTACTAAAGATCGGAAGGGTCCAGCTGATATTTGGAAGACACATATTGAGGAAAGAAAGCTTGGAAAATTTAACACGCACAGAATGCATCAAAGGCAAGTGGAAAACAGTCAGTGATCTAATCGATACATTTGAGTAAATGGATAAAAGCGTAAGTACTACTAAGAAAAATTGAGGCTATAAAGAAAGTATTCACGAGAGCAACAAAATAGGAAGCTGTGGAGGACTATTACCGACTATACATTAGGCAGGCTATTATTACTAGTGTATGTCGTGGGGGAGTGAGATTGTGAACATAGATGAAGAGAGTTATAAGTTGGGAAGGAGTAAAGACATCTCGCGTGTCACAAGTTGTAGCCCAAATTGTCGGATCAAGTTGTCAAATGTAAAAAGACTGGCTGTGATTAGAGTATGATATGATGAAAAAAAATCGAGAAAAACAAAGGAATATATAATAATAATATATTATTAAATAAAATGAAATCAAACAAACGTGAAGGAACAAAATCGTATATATATATATATATATATATATATATATATATATATATATATATATATATATATATATATATATATATATATATATATATATATATATATATATATATAATATAATTCATCGAGTCAGAAAGAGACCTCAACAGAATGCAGAAAGCACTGGACGGCCCGTTTCGTCCTATATTTGGGAACACATCAGCAGTGCGCATTCACTACCGAGAATTGAAACCCTGACAGTTACGTTGTCATGCAAACGTCATACCAACGTTATGCGCCATGCGTAATACACGCTTAGGGCAATCATGTATCTTTCGATACATGACTGACGGGGCAGATTTTTGCCCTCAGTAGGTTGCCATTTCTTTCTGCGGTAGACCAGATGCCATCCAAGGCTATAGAACCCGGTCTGTCCTGCTATTTACCCATAGCTGGAGGGAGAAGAAGAGGATTCATACCTTTCCCAAGGGTACTAGCACGTAAGTGAATGTAATGGATTCGACTGGAATTCGAACTCGGCTCCCCGATTCCTTAATAGAAGAGCCGATACAGAATTTATACAAGTAAAAGTTTGTCACTTAGCTGATTGATGTTACCTTTAGCATCCCGACTCCAGAGTTTTGTAGACGAACCCTTTGGGAATCACTCCGTCCACTCGTCAGATGTTCCCGAACACTATAACTTCTTCAAGTCTACTGTCAACCGTTACCTATCGTACATAATCTCATAACATGAAATTGCTTCACCCTTCCTTCTTCCTCCGTCCATGCCACAGCCACATTTGAGTAGCTCTTGGCGATTGTATTAGGTGAACATTTAATATTTGTCAACTGGTAGAGAAGCAGATAAGGGTTTAATATCTAAGCTAGGCATCAATTTATATCTTTCAATTCATTGATGAGATCGCCAGAATTATTCAGGTATGAAAGGCTGATTGTTCTTAAAAGAGGATTTAAGATATTTGCTATAGTTTTTGTTAATTTATAGAGAGCAATGACTTTACTATAAATAATAAGTTGTATTAGTGTGTTGGGTCTTTGCATTTTTGGTAATCTTTAGTGCGAAGTTAATCATTAGACAGTATTCTGTTCATTGTAACCATCTTTTGTTCTCATTTGTTAATAATAATATATTTTAGATGTTGAATTTATTGTATTTTTGTGCTCCCAATATTCTAAAACGGTGTATACACACACTGACAGACTTTATTTTGGGATCTAGGGTCAGTACGCATCATTAAAGTGTGTTTGATTCCTCTAGTGATCCTTTTTGCAAGTAATACCTCCCCATTACTCACAAGGCCGAGAAAATAGGACACCAAGTGAGGATCGAACTCACTATTCAGTCGTAATTGTTCTAGGGCGACAAGCTTGCTAGCCATTACACTACCTCGAAGTGACCTTCCATCATTACTATATTGCTACCATATCTGGTCTGGTGTTCCTGTTGTATATCTCGAAATTTTTTGACAAAATTCAAAGGGTCTGTAATATAATTGATCTTGACCTTTCTCTCCGACGTGACATGGCCTCCCTCTCTCTTTTCTACAAATATTCTCATAGCAAATGTTATGATGCCCCTCCCCACAGTGCCTCGATCACATGAATTTAAACGTACTACTAGATTGGCAATTAGGTCTCATCGTTTTACTGTTGAACTAGCTAGATGCAACCATTTCTATTCTAACAGTTTATTTTCTCGCACTACAATCTTCAAAAAATTAAACGTAACGTCAATCGCCATCTTCTGTCTTCCTGAGACCTGTTCTGTTATTGTCCTTTCTCCTCATTAAACTCTTCTTTTTCCCTTTCATTCTCTGTAACCCTTTCCGTCTTGGAGGCATTATCGTCTTGCTTGGGGTGAATTGATTTTAAAAAAATGTCAGAAGTATGTCTTGACGGTTGCGGCAAAAGGCTATGAAAGTATTTTCCCCCTCCTTTTATTCAAATGTACGTGTGGGGTGGTGATATACACGTTTACACTCAACATCAGGTGTGGGCAAGGTTGACGAACGACTGGATACATTTTGAAAATACTTCTCTTCTGCAATTTAAATTTTGCGACTTGTCATTTTTTTGTACGATTTTTAGTTGGAACTGACTTGGATTGCGAGTAAGAAGATAGTCAATTTAAAATTTAGCTTCAAGAGGCTTTCAAATAAAATCCAATTCGCTACAGGTAGTATCAATTCTCTTATATATGGCAGTGAATGCTGAACAGTTTCCTTATAGATGAAAAGGAGACTTGAGGAAATAATCATGTAGTTCAACAGAAAATGCTGAAAATACTGTAGACGTAAAAAGGGAGTTTTACGGAAAATGGAAACAAAAAAGGACACTTATATATAGAATCAGAAATAGGTAGTTGAAATATCTGGGACACTTAACGTAGAAATAAGGCTTGGAAAATTTAGCACTCCTAGGGGGACATATTAAAGACAGAAGCGGCAGAACGAAATAGCAAGTAACCTATCTAATGGGATGATGTAAATAGATAACAGAATAGGCATTTGGAGTGACGTTAAAAGGATAACGATTGTTTGGAGTTACGAAGGATAGGAAGTTGTGAAGAGCTATGATCGCCCGCTAGACGGAAACTAAAAGAAGAATCTCTGTATGGTAAAGCAGTTAGTTTGTTCTATTTGACCTCGTTTCCAGAAATCAATAACGCCGCTTGTTTTTTTCTGTATAAGACCCAAGAGCCACTCGAAGTAGAGGATTACAGAAGGGCACAGTTTAATGGGAATATATGGAGTTGATAACGGTTGATCCTAGACTTGAAAAGGTTAAAATTGTAGTACAGTGTAACTCGGATATAAGAGACTCGAATATAAGAGAAACCCGGATATAAGAGAGATTTTCTCTGGTCCCAAATTAGAGCCTGTGTTAATGTATATAAATAGACCAAACCCGGATATAAGAGAAATCCGGATATAAGAGAAACCCGGATATAAGAGAAACCCGGCTATAAGAGACTTCTTCTCCGGTCCCGACAACTCTCTTATATCCGGGTTACACTGTAGTCGAGAAAGCATCTTCTTGGAAGTCTGTTCCACAAAGCAGAGGTTCGTAAGAAGAAGCTGCTCAAGTGAAAATTACATCTCACCAATTAAATATGAAGGTAATGAGGGTGGTTCGTTACAATGTGTGCAGTATGGTGCATAAATATATTATATGTATATACAGTGTAACCCGGATATAAGAGAGTTGTCGGGACCGGAGTAGAAGTCTCTTATATCCGGGTTTGGTCTATTTTATATACATTAACACAGGCTCTAATTTGGGACCAGAGAAAATTTCTCTTATATCCGGGTTTCTCTTATATCCGGGTCTCTTATATCCGGGTTACACTGTATATATAATTTATAATTTTTTTTACAAGTACAAATTAGAAAACCGAATCATTTTTCACGCTATTGAATAAAAAAAACAAAAACAACAAAAAAAAAAACTTTCATGATTTTTACTTTATGCATATTTACGGCCTGGTTATTCGAATTTTCTTTGACTCTACCTTAGGAATCATTATAGTTTACGGATTTAAAAAAAAGATTTCAACTGAATATTAATAATAGAAAATAAGTATTATTACGCTTTTTGAGTTTTAGGTAAAGTACTTTTTTTTGAATCAGTCGAAAAATAGAAAAAAGGACTTTACAAGAATATGTGGTGATCTTCTAAGTGTAGCTTAGATGTGGCACAAGGCCGAAAATACGGAGCACCCAGTGAGGTCTGAACTCACATTTCAGTCGTAAGACAAGCTTGCTAACCATTTTACACCACGTTGAAGTGCTCAAATCTACGAGATTATGATGTGATTATGTGAATGAACTGAACACACGGAGGTTCCCTCCTCTCCCACAAGATCACATTTGGGATTTGCAACAGCCATGAAAACTCAAAATCAGTTATTTCTTCAAAATCAGGCCTAATTAATGGATATTCATGGTTGAAACGAATTTAACATTTTTTTTCGGTTGGTTTTTAAATATTTAATTATTTTTTAAGTAGTTAAACGGTAATTCTAATTCAAAAGAACATTTTTAAAATTAAATTTCACTTTCACTTTAAATACTCTTTTTAAACCATAAAATGAAAAAAGTATTGGATTGATTGAACGTTTTAAGACCCAATTTCTCGAATCGAAAGTTTTCCTTTAGAATCGATCAGTTTGTGCGCCACAAAATACATTATCTGGTACTCCTTTTCAACATTACTGTTACACACATACACATTCTTTTTTTATGTATACTTGTACACATAGACAGACACACATACACATTTCTTACACACACACACAAACACACATGTGTAGATAGATAGATAGATAGATAGATAGATAGATAGATAGATATATAGATAGATATGTGTGTAACCCAGTGTAACCCGGATATAAGAGAGTTGGCGGGACCGGAGAAGTCTCTTATATCCGGGTTTCTCTTATATCCGGGTTTGGTCTATTTTGTTTACGTAAGTATGGGAACACTTTGAGACCAGAGAAAATCTCTCTTATATCCGGATTTCTCTTATATCCGGGTCTCTTATATCCGGGTTACACTGTATATCACTTTAAATGTTATTTTTTTTTATTGGATGTATTTGAGTTAGGCTTTCTCCGTTTATTTAGTAAACTAAACAAAAAAGCAGTATATTTATCTATCGGCCTGAATGTTCGGTAAAAATCTTATTTAAAGAAAGATTTGTGCTCCCTGGCAGGGTCTCTACCGGTAGTTATCTCTGCCCCCGAAGATGTAGGTTGTGACTCAACTGTAGGTACAAAGTTTTCTTTCAATTTTAAAACTGGTATTGGTAATAACGGCACCGATAGAAGAAAAAAAAACAAAAACAAAAAAAACAAAACAATCACGTGCATCTTTAACACAGATATAATCACAAACAAAAGCTTATTACAATCGTTGAGTAAGACTGTAAGTGTAAGATATCTATATATATATATTTTTAAAGCAGTTCGTTATAAAATGCTTTATCGCAAGCTAGCAGCTAGTCCATCCTCTTAGGAGATTTCGCCTTTTTCGTAATAGTTAATAATTGGCTAAAAAGGAGAAATTAGGCAATTTGGACTCATTTCTAGGTTTCTTTCAGTGTCCAGATCGACTGATTTGGTTTGATTTTCGAATCTTTTCCCGGAATTAATTTATCACAAATAAATTATGGCAAAAATTCTAGTGATCTATTTTTTAGCGGGTCATTTTCTGCGGTATTTTTTATTTGAAATAGAGATAAACGGGTTTCTTTAAAATAAATGAAGAAAAGAACATTTTTTAGAGTTCATTGTAGTACAGTTGAGGTTAGACATTTTTAGCTGCTAGTGTTATAGCAACACTTATATGAACCGAGAAAGTGAGAGAGAAGAAGGTGAAATAAAAAAAAAAGAGAGAGAACGCGAAACACAGATAGATAGATAGATAGATAGATAGATAGATAGATAGATAGATAGATAGATAGATTGCAGGAGAGAGATAGATGAACACAATGGAATAGATAGAATATGAACAGAATGACAGACAGAATAATGCTAGATAGACAGTGAGAAAGAGAGAGAGAGAGAGAGAGAGAGAAGAAATGTACAGACTGAGACAGGTAAACAGACAGACAGAGAGACAGGTAGATAGACAGATTGACAGAGAAATGAAGAGACTGAGATAGATAGATAGATAGATAGATAGATAGATAGATAGATAGATAGATAGATAGATAGAATAATAAAAAAGGCAAACGAGCAGAACTAGAAAAATATCTACTTTAGTTATATATATATATATATATATATATATATATATATATATATATATATATATATATATATCTTGGACTGAAGATGGCATTGAAGCATGAAACTGACAGTCATCATGCAATTTTAATTCTAGTCCACAATATCTATAAAAGATGCTGAGCACATTTCCACAACAAATTTTATTCAATATATATATATATATATATATATATATATATATTCAGGTAAGATAAGAACAAATGGAACATAATTCCACTGTCCATAACATTTAATTTAAAAGTGGTCCCAATAGAGAGTAGAGCTAAATATTATTTATTATAGGAGCTTAAAACAAAAACATGTTAAAAATCACTACACAATGGCAAACATATTTCGACACTGCAAAACTGTCTCCTTGGGTGATGGTAAATTACTGCTGCCCGAGGAGACAGATTTATAGTGTTGAAACATGATTGCTATTGTGTAGCGATTTTCAAGATGTTTTTGTTTTAAGCTCCTATAGTAAATAAATAACATATATATATATAAATATAAATATATATATATATGGCCTTGTGTTAAAACTTATCTCTATATCTAAAGAGAAAGACAGAGTGAAATGAGCAACAATCGGCAAGATATTAATTGATATTTCCATGCAAACAAATGTGATGTGTATTGAATGTAAAGAAAACGGTTTCTTCTAAATATTGGAAGGCATCGTTGCTTGTTTGCCTTGAAAAACAACATTCAAATTCTTTGCATTTATCAGAGTAGAGCTCAAACCCTGACCAGAGGGAGTGCAATGAGGACAAATATGCATTTGATATGAGGACACTATGCATTTGATAGCTAGCTAGCTAGATAGATAGATATATAGATCTGTATGAACAGACCGAGATTATTATTATTATTATTATTATTATTATTATTATTATTATTTCCTTTGATTTATGATGTACACATTTCCTTCCGGGTCCCAACCAGAGCCCTAATGTCAGAAATGGCTTTATGCTATTTTTCCCTGATCATTTTTGTAAAAAATACAAAAAAAATAAAAAAACTAAGAACACACATATTTACCTCAAATGTACCTGGTAGTCATCCCTAGATTGTGACAACAAATTTCCATAAATCTCCAGCACTTTTTGCTATATCGTCAGGGCGTTAAATTTTACAAGTGATGTGGATTGTACCGTAACAATAGGTAGGTAATGTACAATGTACATCATAAGATAGATAGATAGATAGATAGATAGATAGATAGATAGATAGATAGATAGATATTTTATTTTATTATTATTATTATTATTATTAATAATAATAATTCAAATATTTTTGCTGTCTTTATTGTCAATTGTTAGTTTAATTACTTTAATTTCTTCATTCTCGAATTTCTTGAATTACTTTTTGTTGGTTTTTTTTTTGTTTTGTTTTTTGTTGTTGTTTTTGTGCAAGCTCGTTTTTGATGGTGCACGTATCACTTCTAAAGCAGAACACATCATGTGTAACTGAACACAACGTTAACTCACTCAAGGAGTCAAATGTGTACACATTTTATTTAAATCTTTCTAGTTCAGTATATACACGCGTATAAAAATACACATATAGTTGTATTGATTTTCGAAGAAAAACAAATTACCTTAACGGACAAATCACATGATTTTTACATACAACAACAGCGAGTGCATGTGTAGTACACAGACAAAAAAATATTTTACCATAATTGTTTCAGATTTCTTTAAAAAAAAAGATAATTACAAGAAGACAAACGAAAAAGAAAGCTACTGCGGACTCAGACGGACTTAATATTTCTGCTTTCCTTCATCGCTTTAATTTACAATTAAAAATGGCAAATGCAATTTACTTACAAGCATAAAAAAGTGTTCACACTTTATTAGTCGATGAGAACGATTGTGTTGAGTGTGTGGATTATGAGTTAACAAACATAAGAAGACTAAGATTTAAAAAAAAAAAATGAGAATAAAGACACCCTTATTTGGCGAGGAATATCACCGATGTAGCTTCCTTCTCCATCTGTCATCTTTCGTCTTCCTTCTCTTTTGACTAAGGAAAATCAAAAGAAGAGAGGAAGAAAAAAGGAGGCGAAATCGCTCTTAGAAATCTTTGTTGATGCCGTTTTTAATTTTTTTTTACCAAACTCTTTATCGCGAATTCTCTCTTTTTGTTTTTAAATAAGGTAAATAAATAAATATTTAAGCAGCATTTTCTTAAAATATTTTTTTTCGTTTTGTTTAAACTAAGCTAAAAAGAATCAGTTGAAATATAATGTTATCCACGAAGGCGTACAGATGCGCTTTTCAAAAATATTCTAAACTAAAAGGCTTTTTCTTCTTCCCCCGCTATAGTCACGTTTTATTAGGTGTCGATTTGAAATTTAATTGATGAATAAATTAATAAAATAAATAAATAATGTCAAGTCTTGGAGTTTCAAATTTCCATTGAGGATAATATTGAATTTTTTTGTTGTTTATTTTAAAGCTGTTTCTAGGGGCCGCATTCACAGATATATCGGTGTTGCTGATTCTACTCGCCGTGCAAGCCACGACTGCTATAAAGAACAACACAAGTGCATTTCTCTGTACGTGCTCCAAAAATATACAATTTTGGCAGGAAAGGATTAAGAAGTAAAATAAATAAATTTAATTAACTAAACACAAAAGAAAAGTAATCACGGATTCACTTCTAAGAATAAATAAATAAATAAATATAAATTAATTAAAAAAAACAAAAAAAAACAAACTTCCACGTAAATGTTACAACTGTTCGATTCTTGTAATTATGTTGTCCCAAAACTAAAACTATAAGTGATGTCCTTTTTATTGTCAGTGAATCAATATTAAAAAATAAATAAATAATGCCGCCTTCTACACACACACACACACACACACACACACACACACACACACACACACACACAAGAAAGTATTAGTGTTGCATCGCGTTTTTTGGGTTTTTTAGGAGGCTCTTTAGAATCGAAAAGGTGAGGGATTATTTTTTTACCCTTTCCCTCTTGTCGTGATTTCTTAGATACAAAAAAAGGAAAGACAATAAAAATAATTGAATGGCAAAAAATAACTCACCTTGAATTAGAGATACAATAATACATCCACTCGATCTCTGAGAAAGCCGAATATTATCTGAGCAAAACGTGAAAGAAGCCCGCGTTACACTCTCTTCACACACATCACGCTAACACATTATTATTATTTATATATATATATACATCCCTAGCTGCTGATATATCCATACATGCGTGTGTGAACGTGTCTACGTGTGTGTGTGTTTTACTTTTTGGCGTGCGTTCTTTACGACGTCTTTGCCAAGAATTGTTCAGTAATTAAGCCGACATGTGGTACGCACGCAACTCCAGCACTATTTTCTAAAGGTATGATTGAGAAGATCCACACCAATGTATGTTGGATTTTGAATAAAAAGCAAATAAAAAGGCAAACAAAAAAAACAAACAAACAAAAAACAATGTTGTTAGAGCGGCGATAGAGCAGATAGTAGCTGCGTATTTTGCGAATTGCGGCAAACGTGGTAGCAGGTGGACGTCTATCTTTCTCGCTCTCTCTTTC
>CAHIKZ030000749.1:1252500-1272362 GCA_903632075.3 Acanthosepion pharaonis | reverse complement strand
ACTATGAAAATATATTAGTCATTTTTTTTTATTATTGCATTTTTTTATTTTCAAGTTTTGACCTCAGTTTGTGGGGGTTTTCTCTTCGCCGATAGTTGGGACCCTAGCAGGTGTTACCCCACCCCTCCGGGCCAAGATGGACTTGGGAACAACAGCAATTGAGAAATGGTTACAAGATTCCTCAACGACTTCCGATTAGAGCCAGGGTTATTGGATATAGTTAATCCCATTTTTGTATTATCACTAAATAAATATCATTTTCCGCTGAGGGATCCAGACTTTATGAATTTAAGCGCGGTGCTGGACTGGCAACACTGTCTCAAATATTTACAGTTGAAATGGCGACATATGACCGTTAAGAAAACAGTTTCTTTGCGTACCCTTTTGGCTTGAGGCACTCTTTTCCGGTTTCATGCTTTCCAGTCAAGTTTGATCTCAAAAATGAAAAAGAAATGTCAATCGTCATCTCCTGTATCTTGAATCGACTTTTCTCCACACACACACATACACACACACACACACACACACACACACACACACACACACACACACATTTTTTTTTCTTTAAGCGTTTCACCCCAAGCAAGGCGGAAAGTCACTAGTACGCAAGGGGTTACAGAAAATTTGGAGCAAGGTCAGATAGGAGTGATAGAAGAAAGGATGAGGAGAAGAGTAGTGGATAGATCGAGGCAACTGGAGATACAGAGGCCAGTGAGAGAGAGAGAGAGAGAGAGAGAGAGAGAGAGAGAGAGAGAGAGAGAGTACCGGAAACCCCTTACTAAACCAGAAACAAGGCGTAAGCCTCTACTCATTTGTTAATGCCCAAAATACATCACAGTAGTATGACTTATGCTATACCTATATAGATATATATATATATATATATATATATTTATATATATCGATCGTATACGCGATCGTATATTCATTTCTGTTGGAAAAACACACACCGGATGGATAATGCTCAAAACATATCATGATTGCATGACTTCTGCTACATACACGGATATATATATATATATATATATATATATATATATATATATATATATATAAAGAAAGAAAGAACAGTAAGTTATAAGATATATGATCCTGTGTTCTTATTGATATTTTTTTATTTTTACAAAACAGTGCTCAATGTAAATTTACAGACCATTAATATAAATTAACTGATTTAAAATATGTTTTTTTCGCTATACAGTATGTTTCAAATATGGAAGCTAAAAGCTTTGAATTTAATTTTGTAATTAAATTAAATTAAAAACATTAGTTCCATTTCATCCTCAAGCGAATTATATATATATATACATATATATATGTGTGTGTGTGTTGTGTGTGTGTGTGTGTGTGTGCGTCTGAATGTATGTATGTATGTATGTATGAAAAATATTCTTCTAAGATATTCTTTATTTATGAGCTAAAGTGTTCACTATCAGGGATAGAGCGTATGTAAATATAACATGGACAATGAAGTCAACACCCAGAGGCGACAGTCTGTTTCATGTTAAACGCAATTTTCAGGCCATGTACGTTGTGATTTTGCTCGACATTGTATGCATATAGGTCAGTGCTGCATCGTGTGAAGTCTATTGTATTATTCTGACCGTTATTATGGTGGGCGTGGTTTGTTAATTTGTTTAACATTTACTTGATTTATTTATATATTTATTTTTTGGGGATCAATTTATTTTATTTTTTGTTGCTTTATTTTTTATTTTCATTTATTCTTGTTCGTTTCAATTTTTAAGTAGCTCAGTTAAAATTAGTTTTCGCGTCTGCATTTTAACATGAGTTCCGATCGTTTGTTTCGTAATTCGTTTTGGTCTGCAAAGGTAATTATAAGTATTTTACCCCGAGACAGAGTTTACAGTCTTTGGATTGATTATCGTGGGCTGATAATCTTTTCCTTATTTCCCATGATATTCGTTTTCTTGTTTTTAATCTCGCAGATATGTCTAGAAAGCATTGTGCGATTCAGTATTTACTATTTGTAAAGGATGTTTTGTGTGTGTAGTTTATTTGTTTTCAGGGTCCTTCAGTTAATCCTATGTATATTTTTTTTACTTACTTGCAGATTTTACAGTGGATTGGTATGTTTCATTTTTCTGCAACCATCTGGTGTGTAAGGGACATTCATTCTTTATTCTACTGTTACACGTGGATTTAATTTGGTGTTTTGTTAATTGTTTTTTTTTTCTGCTGTGTTTTTTATTATTTGTGTCATGTTCTCGATGCAACTATAGTTAAATTTTAATGTGCTTTTGTTGAATATCTTGTGTAGATTTCTTGATGCTAGAAAGTGTTTGCGCATGAGTTTAATCAATATTTTTCCTACGTTTGTTTTTACGGTTTAGTTAAGTGTTAAGTCACTTATGTTTCTCTTCCTGGTGTTTTGTTTTCTGGTGAGTGGAGTGTATATGTGTTACCGAGAATACACGAACTTTTAGGGCTGTTCCATAGTGTTTCTTAGTTGTTTTCATGTATTTTATTATATATATATATATATATATATATATATATATATGAAAAGAACCGATAAAGAAGATTTAATTAATCTTTTAATGAGTTATTCCAGCATTCTAACTTTGTTTTTGTTTTTCCTCCGTAATTATGAGTTGTGTCCGGCTCATAATTAGGAAAACATTGCTTATTAGATATTATTCGCCCGCTACCAACCTTAAACTATATAGCAGTGGAGATAGCGTATTAAAGGTTTTCTAAAAATAGAGGTCAGGCTCAGGTTTAGCCGGTCACTCATAGCACTTGCGCGCCAAAAATCATACAACATCTGCTGCACGTACTCCACACAGCAAAACTACTATGTAGAAATCGCATTCAGAAAGTCAACACCCCCCCCAAAAAAAAATCTTCCTTCATAATGGCTAGAGGAGTAGCCGAAAGTGCTCGGAACAATTATAACTATGAACAATTTCTAGATTCTTTACTCCCTAAAAATCGAAAAAAAAAAAGTGTTGTGGTAGGATCGACCTAATTTGCATAGTGAGAGTACCGACCATATAAATATGGTTGGTATCGGGAAGAGAGGGAGGAATCAAGAGATTCACTCAGTCGTCAAACTCTCTGCATTTTGCAGTGAGGGACCCGGACGAGGCTTTGCCGAGAGGTGTAGGGTTCAATGGGATGGTAGACAGACCTTGAACCCGTTCTAGGCGGGTTCAGAGAGGCCATATTTTTGGCCGAGCCTTTGGCTCGAGATACCTCTTTAAAGCGCCGGCCTTAAAGCCATTTTATGCTATTTTTATCCTCGTGGGTGGATAGATAAATACAGGAATCAAGAGATTCAATCCAGAGACTCTGCCCGACTGTGACTCAGTCAACACATTCTCCAGAACAGTCTTAACAGTCTTACGTGAGGAATATACAAAAGACTATATGTAAATATTGTGTACACTTTCTTGTTTCAATACATTTTGTTCTAAGTAAATTTTGTGTTGCATTATTATTCCATGCCTGAGTCAAGTTTCAACAGTTAGAATGCTGGAAAAACTCAATAAAAGATGAATTAAATCAATTAATTGACGTTAATTTTAGCACATTCATTCTTTAATCGTTCAATCAAGTGTGTTGCATGTGTGATCTTCATTGAGTACACCTTCTTTAGCAGACAACGTCGAAAAAGAAGTTATTTCTTTCTTTTTTCGACAAAACTATGTAAAAGAAAAAAAAATAGTTCATGAGATTTTCAGTATCCAGAATTTTGTGACACACCCTCTATATTTAATGTACGTTTTACTTAGTTTTTGCCGTATCCACCACTTGCAGTTTCACATTTTCACGCGATTGTACATTCCTAGATGGTGGTAAATGATAGAATATTTCATGAAATAAATATCGCTTCAGTAGCTTGTACCATTGTTGTGTATGATACACCTAATTTACATAAGCGGACTACCGACCATATAAATATGGGTTGGTACCGGAAGACGGGGAAGATAGTAGAGATTAAGAAATTGAATCCAGAGACTCTGCCCGACTGCGATTTAGTCAACCCATTATGTAGGAACAGTCTTCCCAAGAATATACCAAACTAACTGTAAATATTGTGTACCTATTCTTTGTTTCAATACATTTTGTTAACGTACATTTTGTGTTGTATTATTCCATGCTTATTTAAGCTTCAACAACCATTTATAGAGGAAAACGGGGAGTAGATCTCACGTATTTTGAAAAAAAAGAAAAGAGAAGTTGCTTTCCCCAACCTAACTCAATAGCCTGGATATAACTAAAATTTTGGCAGGTGGATAAAGTTTACAAACCATCCCACACCAACCCTCTTAATGAGAAATTTATTTTTATGTTTTCCTGCAGACAAGAGAGCCTGCATTTTTTTTTTTTACATCAGACATGCTCTGCAATATTGTATTTTTTTTTTTTTTTTTTTTTTTTTGTGAGAGACATAAATTATATTTAGGAACCTTACCGCCAAGCGTACTCTCAATACATAAAATCTTACTCGTATCTCTAATTTCCAATTGTAAGTATCCCTCTGTCTACTGGTGTTTGTATACATCCGTATATAATACGATAAAATATCCCTTTCCCCTGCCTTGGGCCGATAGCTAGGATTTCTAAGACGGGATCGAAAAATGATTTTGCATCAGTCGGTTTTCGATCCCAATTTGAAGCAATCGAATGTCTAGCCGCACAGCGAAACAGGCTTGTATATATATATATATATATATATATATATATATATATATATATATATATATATATATGTGTGTGTGTGTGTGTGTGTGTGTGTGTGTGTGTGTGTGAAAAGTGTATATAAATATAAATAAATATATATATAATTATATGACATGGATACATTCAAGACATTAATTTGAGACATTTCCGCCACACTTCCAATGTTTAAATTTCAACATTTCAACATACAAATGCGTATGTATAACATAACACCACCCGTATACATACATGTGTCATAGCCGAAACTGCCCACATACGTTTATATATGTATGAGTCCCGACGGACGTCCAAGTATGTATATGTGTCTGCATATATCGATGTTTGCGTTAGTACGATGAATGACAAAACGACGAAATTTCCCCACCACTTCCACAATAACACCAATACACGCAATCTACATAAACCCAAATTTTTTAAAACATTAATCAGTTTGTCTGACGATCGCTAAAGCGTGAAACCCAGGGTCACAAACTCACATCTATCTAACCAAATATATATATATATATATAGTTAAGTTATGAAGAACTTGGTAATCCGTATGGATAATCCCAAGAAGGATGAAATTCTGAGAGCTCAATGTAAATCCAGAGCTAATATTTAAAAGAAAAACAGACCATTTTACGGTACCATTATAATAATTTATTTCACCAGAGCCCTTTTAATGGACGCCGGATCATCAGATAACACTTCCAAAAATGAAATAAAACGAAAAATGAAATTAAAATTGATGGGTAGTGTAAGTTTTGTAATATATATATATATATATATATATATATATATATATATATATATATATATATGTCCAGGAACGGAAGAGTGTAGTTGGTTTCAGTTTCGAGAGTGAAGTTTATTGTAGGTTCAATGTTGTTAAGTTTGGAGAGAAGATCCGTTAAATTGGTGTTTTTTGGAATTATTAATAACGAGTCGTCTATGTATCTGAAATATGAAGAGTTTGTAGGAGAATATTTTTGAATGAGTCACTTTCTAGAAATTCTAAAATAGACATGCAAGAACGCCGCTGAGAGGAGATCCCATTGGCAAACCAAATTTCTGTCTGTAATATTTTATTATATATATATATATATATATATTTGGTTGGATAGATGTGAGTTTGTTATGTTAGCTCTATGATATTGAGCGCTTTCTAATGTACCTGACGTATATAATATATAAATAATTATATATATATATATATTTATATTTATATATATATATATATATATATATATATATATATATATATATAGGGTGTTTGTGTGTATAATCAGTTTCACGCCATTGAAGGCACTAAATCCACTAAGTCACAGTTAGGGTAAAAGTGTCTGGAAAAATTAGGAAGAGATGCATTAATAATGGAGGGGAAGAGAAAAGAGTAATCAGGAGAACAGTAGAGGGCGATAGACATTGCATTTAAATTATTGAAGATTAGAGTTGGCTGGAAAGGATTTCCACAAGCAAAGCAGAAAAGCCACTACGACACAACGGATTACAGGGTGTTGAAGAATTAGTAACAAATACATCAATAATGAGCGGGAAGAGAAAAGAGTAATCAGGAGGACAGTAGATAGCGACTGACATTGCATTTAAATTTTTTTGCAGATTAAAGATAAATTTTCAGATTAAAGCAATCAGATTTCCAGCCACACAGCGAAAGAAAATGTATGTATATGGATGATTATATATATATATATATATATATAATATATATATATATATATATAAATTTGGAGCCTCTGTCTGCCTGTTTATCTTTTGGACATAGATCCCCATAACCATATATAATGTGAAACTACATTGCCTGGGGTACTTGCATAAATTTGTTTCATTTTGATCAAATTGGACGAGGATTGGCGCACTCCACCATTTTTATTTTTCCATTGAGATAAATTAAATTTATGTTTGAACAAGGGAATGGCTCCTAGGGTACTTATTAACTTGAGAAGTATATTTCATTTTTATCAAAGGGAGCCCCGGTGTGTACAACACCCCCCTCCACTGAATTTTTTTCCCTTTGATTTAAATTCAATTTAAATTTGAACAAGGGAATGGCTCCTATCCACAATATAGAAGGAGAAAACCAGAAGATTGAGGTCATATTGGCAAAATCCTTGAGTAATATTAAAATGCATAATTTTTCTCCACAAATTATAAAAATGATTTAAATCATTTTGCTCGGCTACACAAAAGCTTTCATGTTTTAATACTATGCTTGAACTTCCTCCGCCGATAGTGGATAACTTGTGATAAAAATAATTTATTGAAATTAAAAAAAAAAAAAAAATCAGTACCTCGTATTCGGAATTTAATTTCTGATTTTATGCACCCCACTCTCTAACTTCCGAAAAGAGGTAACGATATGTTTTTAAATTTCCCTAATAAATCATTTTTATCACAAATCATGCAACATCGCTTGAGGAAGTACAATCATAGTATTGAAACATGAAAACCTTTGTGTAGCGATGTAAGATTTTTTTTATTATAATCTATTATAATAAAAATTATTATAATAATATTTTGCTCTACTTTGTATTGAGCACTTTTAAAAAAAAGTAAATGCTACGAACTGTGGATTTTTACTCCATCTGTTCTTTCTCTTATATATATATATATATATATATATATATATATGTTTCATTAAAAAAGCCACTATTTAACAATGGCTTCCCTAATCACCTTATAGATCACTAAGTTAGCGTTTTACCTCCCAAAGTAAGTAATAACCATAGCGAACATACTGTCAAAAATTACATAAATATTTTCTACAAAAACCAAATGCACATTAACTACAAACAAGACGAATCTTCACTTAGAAATATTATAAAGACATACAATACCCCAATCGACCCGGATAAAAAATTAAATTAATTATCTACTATAAAAAAATTTAAAACATCTAAACTTATCTTCAAAAACAACATCAAACTAGCTAAGTCAAAATTACAACGAACATTATTTATGAGTTCAAATGCCCCTTAAAGAAATGTGCTTCTGATCAAACCGAATTCATAAATAATTACATCGGTCACACAACTACATGCCTATCCAGACGACTTACGTTACACCTATCTGACCAGAGCTCTATTAGAATCCATTTAAACACACACACAAACCTAACAGACTCCATTAGAAACATACTAGTAGAAAACACAAATATAATAACCTCATCCACTTGTAAAAAATGATTAAAAATAATGGAAGCCCTAATAATAAAAAAAGAAAAAAGCCAACTCTTAACAATATTAATTACAAACAAGGCTACAATGTAGGAGCTTAACCGTAGGACCTTGCCTGCCGTTTTTAATGAAATATGCATAAATGAAGGATTGCTGCCTAAATACACAATTATATATATATATATATATATATATATATGTGTGTGTGTGTGTGTGTGTGTGTGTGTGTGTGTGTGTGTGTGTGTGTGTGTTCTTCTCTTTTTCTGTTCTAATAACATCAGTATTTAGGAATGTTCGTTTTGATTTAGCACAATTATAATACAAATAAATTTTCATCTTTGATTTTTTGTCTTTCGATTTAATTTTGATCCCTTGCTTTACTTTCACTTTCACTTTCATTTCTAATTTTGTCCAGGTGTCGTGTGAAATGTAACAACTCGTCTCACTTCCGGATATCCTTTGTCAGCACCACTGCAAAGCGACTGTGGTACGCCATTCACGGCTGATGCAACACAGAATGCGACGCTGCCGGTGACAACGATTGGAGAGGCTGTGCATGATGGTGGAAACACCTTCTTTCGTCAGAAAGAAGGAAGAAGAAAAACGAAAAGCGGATAAGTGAACGTGTAAGGAAAAGAGAAAGGTACTTGTCACATTGTGTCAAGAAAATCATACTGACGAAGAAAACCGTGCCAAACTGTAAGTGGCGTCCATATTTGATTTAATCAGCCCTAATCGAATTGGTCCGCAGATGGATTTGTCGCTTTGTTTTCCATTTCCTATCTACTGATTTGATTTAATATTTGTGTCATACTCTAATATTATCGATAAGATATATTAAAACACGCGTTAATACGTTTATTCAGTTGTCAGACTTTTCATTACAGATTTTCCCCCTCTACCCGAAAGTTCGGCTTCCTTACGAAACATTTCGTAAGCTGAATGGAGTAAAACGATTAAACATTTACTATTATTTTACACTTGAAATCTTTTTGAGCGTTCAGAGGTATGAGATTCAGATGCTAAACTCAGTGCAATTTTATGAGAATTGTTTCAACCTTGTTCATCGTTTTCATGTCTTATAAATCTGGCGATGACAGAAAATACGGAAACATTTCAAAGCTCATCAGGAGTACACCAAGGAAGAAATAATATCCAAAGTTTATTTAATCTAGACTCTAGCCTGCGCATTTACAAGCATAGATGTGAAACGATGTGCATTGATCATTTAAGCAATGCATACTACATCCCGAATGAATCTATCCATAGGAGACAACAATCTTGCTTTCCCTCTGGAGGACAATCAACTGATAACGAGGGGCAATTTGGCCGACCGCATACATCCTTGTGCAAATTAATTGAAACAACCACTTTAGTTTCCTTTTTTCCCCATACGGTCATTTTTAGACCCACTGGATTGACAGGGTGTAATCGATTTCTATTTTCCCTCAGATTAGATCATTTGCAGTGCTTTGCAGTAATATGAATCTATTTTTGATAGATAGATAGATAGATAGATAGATAGATAGATAGATAGATAGATAGATATGAATAGACTATGAAAGATAGATACACCCTTGTGCAAATTAATTCAAACAACCACTTTAGTTTCCTTTCTTTCATCATACGGTCACTTTTAGACCCACTGGAGTGACAGGGTGTAATCGATTTCTCTTATTTCCTCAGATTAGGTCATTTGCAACGGTGTGCAATATGAATCTATGTTAGGGGTGTGTGATGATATGAAACTATTCTAGGGGTGTGTGATGAAATTTGTTTGGCCTTGAAAAATATTGCGTCATCTGTGATTACATCAGATATTCATCATGCCCAAACACTATTGTCTCGACTATCGATTAGTCGTCCTACGGCCATTGTCTGCTATGGACGTTACTCCAAGGAAGCGTACGAAAATTGTAACGCTGTACGAACACACTGGCAAGCAAATCGAATTACTATCGACTGGCTTGGAAACTCTCATGATTTAAATCCAATCGAGAATCTATGGTCAATCTGCAAAAAACAACTTTGTGGAATAGACATACAAAGTACTAATATGTGCAGTAGGTCATGTTTCGTTGGAAAATACTAAAAAAAGTAAATAATAATGGAATTATTCGATTTTTTTCAATTAATTTGCACAATGGTGTAGGTAATTATAGTTGGGTTAAGAAGGATTTTGAACAAAATAATCAACATTCCCTACTAAGAAATAATTTTAAAAGTTCTGCTGTGATAACCATTCCTTTCATTTTTCAAACCCCATCCGGGTTATAAGCTTCAGTCTTTTTAATCTTTTCCTAGACTATGTTCTACGCATTTAAGTATCTAAATGAGAAGAGATGAGCACCAAGTATTTCATCATTCAATGCCACATCCCAAATGAATTTAACAATAAAAGACAACATTCCATCCTGGGGTTAATGTAGAGGCGATGGTGCTGATAATATAGTTATTCTTAGTTGGGATAAGAATGATCTTGAACAGAAAATCAGTATCCTCTATCAAGTGTTCCAGGAAATAGGATTCAAGATAAACGTTTCCGAAACAAAAACAATCCTAAATTTTCAACTATCGCGATGAACGGGTGTTCTCTGAAGAAGGACACTTACCTTGAAAGCCGATTGGAACGTTAGATCACTGTAGAACCAGTGAGACTCATATATAGATTCCATCGCTAAAGGTGCTGCAAAAAAAATCGATCCTTGTTGCGTTTCAGTAAGTATCTGACACCTCCTGCTATGCTCTATCTATCATCATCTTGCGGCCTCAGCCGAGATTGAACTCACCAGTACTTTGATTGGTGTAGTTCATAATCTTGTCAAATAGCTGAATTCTTGATGCTTCGCTAGTGCTATCAAGGGTGTTTTTTTATCGTGACACCAACACTAAATGTATTGCCAACCAAGGCCCAGAGAGACTCCATTCACCCTCCTCTAAGAGCAGGTTTGAATTCAGAGTTTTCCTTCTCCTAGACCAGTTGCCATCCAAGGCTATAGAACCCAGTCTGTCCTGCTATTTACCCATAGCTGGAGGGAGAAGAAAGAGGATTCACACCTTTCCCAAGGGTGTTAGCACGTAAGTGAGTGTATCTATACAAATGCCAGATCAAACCGAAAATAGAGTACTGCTGTCATATCTTATCTGGAGCTGTACAATCTTCACTTCAGAGTCTTGACAGACTTCAAAAACGTCTCCAGGGACCGTGTAGGCGATGAATTGTTTCCTACCTTAGAACCCCATCTGGGTATGAAATGAAAGAAGTGATACTCTGAATCCATAATAAAATTTAAGGATGTGAAATTAGTAAATACTAAACATTTCAGATACCGCGGCGTATCGATCTGTTATAGTAAATTTAGTAGACGAGATAACGGCAGTTAGTTACGGAGGAAATGAGGACCCTAGTCTATTTAATCTTTTCCTAGACTATACTCTCCGCATTTACAAACACGGATAAGACGCAATGAGCACTGACCACTTAAACATTCTGTTCCACATTCCAGAGTTTGTCTTGCTATTTTACCCTTAGCTGGGGGAAGAAGAAGAGGATTCATACCTTTCCCAAGTAAATGAATGTAATGGATTTGACTGGAATTCGAACTCGGCTCTCCGATTCCTCAATCCTAGTTGCTATCCATTCAGTCATGTGCCATGCGGGATAGACGCTTAGGTGATCATGTATCTTTCGATACATGACTGACGAGGCAGATTTTTCCACGCAGTACGCTGCCATTTCTTTCCACGGTAGACCAGTTGTCATCCAAGGCTATAGAAGCCGGTCTGTTCTGCTATTTAACCATAGTTAAGGGGAGAAGGAGATGATTCATACGTTTTCCAAGGGTATTAGCACGTAAGTGAATGTAATCGATTCGACTGGAATTCGAACTCGGCTCTCTGATTCCCCAATCCTAGTCGCTATCCATTCAGTTAGTTATGTGCCATGCGTGATACACGCTTAGGTGATCATGTATCTTTCGATACATGACTGACGAGGCAGATTTTTTGTAGTAGGTTGCTATTTCTTTCTGCGGTAAATCAGTTGCCAACCAAGGCTATTTACCCATAGTTGGGGGAGAATAAGAGGATTCATACCTTTCGCAAGGGTCATTCAGTCAATTATGTGCCATGCGTGATACACGAGGCAGATTCATAACTTTCCCAAGGCACGTAAGGGAAGGCAATGGATTCGACTAGAATTCGAACTCAGCTCTCCGATCTCTCAATCCGAGCCGCTATCCCAATTTACCAGTAGCACATTTATTCAAATGAAATGATTAATACTCCCAAGAAAATTAAATTTTGGTATCAAATGACCCATAAGGGTTTGATGTGCCGTTAAACAAATAAACCCTTCTTGGCCAAACTCTTCGGTCGGGGGAGGGAAATAACATGTAACGTTTAATAATTTAGAAATCAAACGTTCAGGCACCAGCAACCAGACCCTAAATGTTCAATTATAGCGATGAACGGGTCTTCTCAGAAAGAGGACCCTTACTTTGAAAGCCGATTGGAATGTTAGCTCACCCCAGAACTCGTGGGACCCATAAATACGTTCCATCGCTAAAAGTGTTGCAAAAAATAATCAGTTGCTTGTTGCGTTTCAGTAAGTACCTAACTCCTCCTGCTATGCTCTATTTATAGAAATGCCAGATCAGACCGAAAATGGCTTACTGCTATCATATCTTATCTGGAGCTTCATAGTCTTCCCTTTGCAGTCTTGATAGAGTTCAAAAGCGTCTCCGGGGTAGTGTAGGTGATGAATTGTTTTCCACTTTACAAACTTGTTCGCACAGACAAAAGGTTGCTGCGTAAATTGAGGCGAACCACTCTCATTTCATACGTATTCCTTTAGTAAGAAGAAAGTACCACTCACATTGCATCTTCCCAAGACCATTTTGGAATAGGATCCCAGGAGGATGCTTTCCCGACCACTACAGTCTTAACCTCTTCAAGTGTAAGGTTAACGGCTAACTTTCATACATGTCTGCCTAAACTGTGCCCCCTGTTCCTTCGCTCACCTAAACACCACCTTTAGTAATCCTCTACGTTGAGTGGCACTTGTGCCTTGCAAACATTTAAAAAGTATATAATCATATATTAACTGTCCCGAAAAATATAGAAGTCTATGAGGCCATGTTGAATAAGTGGAAACAAATTATTGGGCTTATGTATAAAAGTATCTAACTCTTACTGGTATTCTCTACCATTACGAGCCAGAGGAGAACGATCCCCCCCCCCGCGGCTAGTCTTGACAGAGTTCAAAAATGTCTACGCGACCTTGTAGGTGATTAATTATTTTCCACCTTAAAACCCATTTCACACTGACGAAATGTCGCAAAACTATTGCTACTCTCCCGCTATTTCCATGGAAAATGCTCTGTCGAGCTACAATCCCTAGATTCACCAGTTCAGACCTTTACATCTAAGACCTGCGAGGCCACATACACAGTAATGAATTTATTGGTTATAAATCATTTTCAAACCCTACAGCCTTTTTCGTCGTAAGTCTCTCGCTACTCTCTCGCTATTTCAATGGCAAATGTTCTAACGAGGTATATTCCCTAGTTCCACCAGTTCAGACCTTTACATCTAAGACTCTCGATGCCATATACAGTGTGATGAATTATTGGTGATTAATTATTTTCAATCCAACAGCCCATTTCGTCGCAAGCCTCTTGACATTCTATCGCTATTTCCATGACAAATGTTCTAACGAGGTATATTCCCTAGTTCCACCAGTTCAGACCTTTACATCTAAGACCCTCGATGACATATACAGTTTGATGAATTATTGGTGATTAATTATTTTCAAACCTACAGCCACTTTCGTCGCAAGCCTCTTGACATTCTATCGCTATTTCCATGGCAAATGTTCTAACGAGGTATATTCCCTAGTTCCACCAGTTCAGACCTTTACATCTAAGACCCTCGATGACATATACAGTTTGATGAATTATTGGTGATTAATTATTTTCACACCTACAGCCCCTTTCTTCGCAAGCCTCTTGACATTCTATCGCTATTTCCATGGCGAATGTTCTGACGAGGTATATTCCTTAGTTTCCTCTGTTATAACAATCACAGCTAAGACCCACCATGACACGTACACTGGACTGAACATATTTCATTAGTAAGAAAGAAGCTTCACTTTCATCCTCCGAAAATCTGCTTTGTAGAACAGACTCCCAAGTGGATACTTTCCAACCAAAACTATCTTAACCTGTTAAGTAATATGGGTTTTCCTCTATATCGGTAGACAGTTTCATCGCAAATTATGAGGAGACTTCAGACAACAGAAATGTGGTTCTACAGAAGGATGATGAGAATCCTATGGACAGAGTATGCGAGCAACAACGAATTTTTAAGAGAAATTTAAACAAAAAAGACACTTATACTTACTATCCAAAAGAGACGGTTGAGACCTTGGGAATTCATGATGAGGAAAAGGGATGGGAGAATTTGACACGTACAGGGCTATGGAAGGCAAAAGGACAGAGAAAAGCAGCGAGTGATACAGAACAGAAATTGGCAAGCATAGTAAAAAACAAAACAAAAAAAAAACAATCAAGACAAAGATCTACAACAGACAGGAATATGTGGAGAACTATCTTCACCCATGTCTTGAAGAGAGACGGCACATAAAAAAAGATATCATATTCTGACAGATTGATAAATAAATAAGAATCGTTATTTTCCTCCACCCTTCTTAAAATTTAACGCCATTTTCCTTACTACTTTCTTCCCCCATTTTCCATTCTCTTCCTATCTGGAATCTCAAAACACTCGAAATGGCGCCTAACATCGGCGTTTGTCAACACTTCTCACCACGAATCACTCACTTATCAGCCGTATTCGCTAATGAATGAAATAATTGATTAACTCTAATACAATTACGTATCAATTACGTGGCTAACCAATTCTCGGGCGAGGGTGGGTGACGATTTACAGCGTTTTGCATTGTTGATGTCGAGTTGAAAGATGAGATTTCAGATAATATGCGAGAGAAGAGAGGCGATCAAATCATAGAAAACAGAGGAAAAATGATTGCGAAGAAAACGAAAGAAAGAAAACATGGAATGAAAGAAAGAAGGAAGCAAATAAAGAGGGGGGAAAAATTAAACTAATTTGGAAGAATAGAAAGAGAAAAGGCAGGAGGGAAAGAGTAGGGTTGGAAAATGGAGAAAGAAATACAAAGAGTGGTATAAAAAGAAAAGGTGAACATTATATGATACATTAAGAAAGAAAGAAAGAAAGAAAGAAAGAAAGAAAGAAAGAAAGAAAGAAAGAAAGAAAAAAAAAGAGCGGTATAAAAAGAAAAGGTGAACACTATAGAATACTTTAAGAAAGAAAGAAAGAAAGAAAGAAAGAAAGAAAGAAAGAAAGAAAGAAAGAAAGAAAGAAAGAAAAAGATATGTATAAAAAGAAAAGGTGAACATTATAGAATACATTAAGAAAGAAAGAAACAGAAAGGTATAAAAAGAAAAGGTTAACAGTATAGTATACTTCAAGAAAGAAAGAAAGAAAAAGAGGGGTATAAAAAGAAAAGGTGAACATTATAGTATACTTCAAGAAAGAAAGAAAGAAAGAAAGAAACAAAAAGAGGGATATAAAAAGAAAAGGTGAACATTATAGTATACTTCAAGAAAGAAAGAAAGAAAGAAAGAAAAAGAGCGGTATAAAAAGAAAAGGTGAACATTATAGAATACTTTAAGAAAGAAAGAAAAAGAGGTATAAAAAGAAAAGGTGAACATTATAGTATACTTCAAGAAAGAAAGAAAGAATGAAAGAAAGAAAGAAAGAAAGAAAAAGAGCGGTATAAAAAGAAAAGGTGAACATTATAGAATACATTAAGAAAGAAAGAAACAGAAAGGTATAAAAAGAAAAGGTTAACAGTATAGTATACTTCAAGAAAGAAAGAAAGAAAAAGAGGGGTATAAAAAGAAAAGGTGAACATTATAGTATACTTCAAGAAAGAAAGAAAGAAACAAACAAAAAGAGGGATATAAAAAGAAAAGGTGAACATTATAGTATACTTCAAGAAAGAAAGAAAGAAAGAAAGAAAGAAAGAAAAAGAGCGGTATAAAAAGAAAAGGTGAACATTATAGAATACTTTAAGAAAGACAGAAAGAAACAAAGGAAGAAACAACCAGAAAGAGAGGTATAAAAAGAAAATGTGAACATTAGAGTATACTTCAAGAAAGAAAGAAAGAAAGAAAGAAAGAAAGAATAAGAGAGGTACAAAATGAAAAGATGAATATTATAGAATACTTTAAGAAAGAAAAAAGAAACACAGAGAGGTATAAAAAAGGTAAACATTATAGTATGCTTCAATAAAGAAAGAAAGAAAAATTAAAGAAAGAAATACAAAGAGAGGTATAAAAAAGAAAATGTGAACATTATAGAATACTTGAAAAAAGAAAGTAACACAAAGATGTATAAAAATAAGAAGTGAACATTATAGAATACTTTAAAAAAGAGAGAAAGAAGTACTAAAAGAGTCAAAAAAAAGAAAAGGTGAACAATATATAATGCTTTAAGAAAGAAAAACGAAAAGGGGAATAAAAGAGTAAACATTATAGGATAATTTAAAAAGAAAGAAAGAAAGAAGTACGAAGTGTGGCAATAAAATAAAAGACGTACATTATTGGACACTATAAGAAAGTAAGAAATACTGAAAGAAATATGAAAATAAATGAGTGAACATTAGTGAGGACATTAAAAAAAGCAATACAAGAGAGAAGTATAAAAAAATAAAGTGACATTATAGAAAGAAAGAAAGAAAGAAAGAAAGAAAGAAAGAAAGAATGAAGGGAAGAAAGAAAGATACAAAGAGAGGCATGTGAACATTATAGAAAAGTGTAAGAAAGAAAGAAAGAAAGAAAGAAAGAAAGAAAGAAAGAAAGAAAGAAAGAAACAGAGAGGCATAAAAATAGAAGGTGAGCTTTATAAAAATCTTCTAAAAGAAAGAAAGAAAAATACAAAAAAATGCACAAAAAAGAAACGTGAACATTAGGGAGAGAAATTAAGAGAAAAAGAAAAAAGAAATTAATGACAAAAAAAAGAAAGTTAAGTTGGAAGAAAAAATAAAAAAAATAAACAAATAAAAGCAAACCAGAATGAATGAAAAAAAAAAAAAAGGGAAGTTGCTATGAGAAAGCATTTTGAAAAACAGAGTCTGGAGAAAAGAAAGAAATGGAGGAGAAGAAAGAATGGAAAATGGAGAGCAAGTAACGAAAGAAATACAGGAACAAAGGAGGTGAGGAACAGATTAGAAACGGAAAGGAAGATGGGTAAGACTATAGAAGAGAGAATGAAAAAAAAAAGAGCAAGAAAGGAGAGTAAGGTCGGACAAAAGGTGAATGGAAAATAGAGAGAGGTGTTTAGGAGAAAGGAAAAGTATAGGGGAAAGGGTTGAACAACAGAGAAAGGGGGGGAGAGAAAGGATGGAAGGAAAAAAGAAAAAAAACGCGGGAAAGGAGATGAGTGAAAAATAAAGATGGGAGGCTTTGATGAAGAGAGAAAAGAGAGAGAGAGAGAGAGTAAAGAAGTGGAAAAGGGAGAAGAAGGAAAGAAAGAATAATAAGGGCGAAGGAAAAAGTTTGCTTGCTATACCAAAACAGCACGCCCTTGAAAATGGCTAAAGAAGTGGCCAGAAGCGCTTGTGGTAATGGAAGGTATGGGCATTTTTGGTATTCCCTCACTATCGCTAAAAGGAAAAATGCTGGAAAAACTAAATAAAAAATTAAATAAAATTTTCCTTGTCTGTTATATTTAACGGAAAATGTTTAAAAAAAAGGTTGCTGTCAGATTGATAATATATATATATATATATATATATATATATATATATATATATATATATATATATATATATATATATATAGGTTCTCCCAAAAGTTCGTAAACCCTTGCGAAAAATTGAATTTTTATACAACACAATCCAGCACAATCGATTCAAGCGGTGGGTTCAGAAAGGGCAAGAGACACCGTCGGTTCCAAAACAAGATCGATTCGGCAAGAAAGTCATGTTGTGCGTTTGGTGGAACTTTAAAGGAATCGTGCATTTTGAGTTGGTTCCGAATGGTCGTGCCATCAGTGCAAACGCCAATCTTCCATGAATCTCGTACATACTGTTTATTATAAACAGAGCATTTACTTAAATACTTGTATCTATATAAAAAAAGAACGTTAAACATAAAAATGTCTTTAATAAATAAATTGTCGGACTTTGTCCATTTCTTAATATATGACATATTGTTTACATTTGATACGCCAGAGCAGTTATGAATGTACGAGATTCATGGAAGATTGAAGTTTATAAGCAGTAAATTCGACCTTGCCTACCGAACGCTCCTTTGTGGCCGAGACGGTTAAGGCACGTTAGCGTAAATGACGGTTCCGTATAGGATGCAGGTTCGAATCCTGTCAAAGGACGAATATTTTCTATGAAAATTTCTCGGACATTTATTATAAACAGAGCATTTACTTAAATACTTGTATCTATAAAAAAAAAAAAAGAACGTTAAACATAAAAATGTCTTTAATAAATAAATTGTTGGACTTTGTCCATTTCTTAATATATATATATATATGAACATTTACTGACCCAATATAAATATACCGTGTGTAACAGCAAAATTGTCAAAATCATATGAAAGCATAATTTAATATCTAAAAAAAACACAAGGTTTCAGAGAAGTTTAAATATCTTGACACCATTTGTCGTAAAAATCACTGAAAATCATTTGGGATATTCCATTAAAAAGCGATCAAGTTAAAATTGATTTTTGTCGGTCCCACTCTCTTCCCAAATGAGCAATGGTTAGAGGAAAAAGATCATTCAGTCCTTCAGTAATGTTGCCAACATTCATAATCTGGCTTCCATCTTCAAAATCCACTCATGAACCATGAAATGAACGATGAATAAGTTTAAAAAAGAGAGAACAGTAGAGAGAGAAACTGGATCATGAAGTTACAAGAGGAAGAGGGATTATCATTTCAACTCAGAGCTAAAGGGATCAATTAGAAAAGATCCAACTCAATTTATAAGATGTTTGACACGTGAAGGAGGATTTTCAGCTATAACAGTCCAAGGAGAAATGAAAAAAGTTTTGAAAATGAAATCTCACCTGAAAAGTATGAGACACTTTGCTACTACATTTTACAGAATGTTAGAAGGTTAGAGAGGGCGAAGATCATCTTGAATACGTTGTAAAATGATCCTGGAATAATATATATATATATATATATATATATATATATATATATATATATATATATATATATATTGATGCATATCTCATTAAATAATATAGACAAGTTTTTGTCTATTTATTTAAAATTAAATTATTATATTATTTAATGAAACATACATCAATAAAAAATGCTGCTAAATACACACACAATATATATATATATATATATATATATATATATATATATATATATATATATTTGAACTGTATTTAAATCCTTCATGAGCTTCAATCCTTAGCTATGATTAATTACTGATGAACATCATTTCCGTTTATGTTCAATTTTATCACAATTCATCTGTTAAGCTTGGAAAGTAATTATACATTCTATTTGCTCAAAGTAAATTCTAATAGTGTTATAAAAACCTCGGAGAATCCAGTAAGGTATCTTTAATCATTTCTAAGATACAAACGGTTCAAAGCTTAATCTAACAATTGAATAATTTTGCTTTTGCACGATTTGGACAATTTTGCTAGAAATTGATATCATCATGAAGTGTCGAAATTCTGTTCTAATTTACAGGGATGAACAGTGGACCAAAAAGTCTTCCAACAACAATTTTGACATTTCCATGGGTTCCTTGGATTCTGCTGAAGCTTCGGACTTGGTTGGATTATTTTTATATAATTTAAGTGCCTTCGATTGTCTAGATTCAGATAGTGTAGGATTATATAGAGATGATGGATTATTAGTTGTTAAAAACTCATCTAAAATTAAAAT
>CAHIKZ030000749.1:1222500-1247500 GCA_903632075.3 Acanthosepion pharaonis | reverse complement strand
ATTGCAAAGGGTTACTGAGTGTTAGAGAATATGAGAAAAACTACTATTAATGAGAGATGACAATAAAAGAACTGGAATTAAGAAGACAGAAGATAATGACTGATAATTTCAATTTTTTAAGATCAAAGGCAATAAAGTCACTAGGATGCAAGGGGTTACTGAGTGTTAGAGAATATGAGGAAAACTACTATTAATGAGAGAGGAAAATGAAAGAACTGGAATTAAGTAGACAGAAGATATCGATTGACATTGCATTTCAATTTTTGAAAATCGAAGACAATAAAGCCACTAGGATGCAAGGGGGTTACTGAGTGTTAGAGAATATGAGAAAAACTACGATTAAGGAGAGGAAATAATAAAAGAACACGAATTAATAAGACAGGAGATAATGATTGATGTTGCATTTAAATGTTTGGAGATCAAAGTTTATTGGCAATCAAGAATCCGGAAGAGAGTTCCAAAAGGGTGATGTGCGAGAAAAGAATCTATTTGCCACAAACTGTCACAAATTCAGAGAGGTAAGTTCAAATAGCCGCAAATCCACTCTTCAGCTTCGTCGGCTTCGTCGTCTTGGTCCCGTCTTGCTGATTGCCACTGACGTTTTTTTTTATGTGTTCAAAGGTAGGTACAGTCATCATCCTCATTTTTCGACCGCAGTCGGGATCATCGAGCCAATGAGAACGATCCTTTTCTTTAGCTGCATACAGGGATACATACAATTTTGTAATTCAGAGTTACTTTCTCCTAGACCGGTTGCCACCAAAGGCTAAAAAACCTAGTCTGTCCTGCTATTTGGTTGGGTAAGAAGAAGAAGAGAATTTATATCTTTCCTAAGGGCATTAGTACGTGAATTTAATGGATTCGACTGGAATTCGAACCCGGCTCACCGAATCCTAAACCCATTCCTTAACAGTGCCGAATTATTCCATCAACACAGTAGGTTGCAGCTCCTGGCTATTCCATCAAAAGTTTTCTGTTATAAACAATGGAATGCGTTTTTTTATTTTATATCATGTAGCCAATGGCATCGGCAGGCGCACGCCCTCAACCTTTTTGAAGGTAACTTCATTAGTTACGTCTGCACATGTCAACTGTCGTATGTTGAGACCTAAATGTCCATCAAGTTCCGCGTTTAACTTAATAAAATCTAGGTACCATTTATTTCAGTAGGTATTCTCCTTCTCCTCCATAAAGGTATCCGTGCCATTTTAGTGACTTTCTTGTGTGTTCTCGATTATTATAGGTGAAGAAATATAATCTGGCTCAGTCCACTATTCAATAATTCAGTAAGACGGTTTATTAAGTTAACAAAAAATCTCTTCCCAAAATGGCGCATATGAAACGAAAAAATTAGCAAAACAAGAAATTGTCGTGCAGATAATAAAGAAACAAAATAGTAGTTTGATTCACTGTGTTGTACTAGACAATTATTAAAAAGAAGAATTTGCAATATTATTGGTCCTGGACAAGGCATGCTGTCTTCAGTCCCACCAATCAACTGTCTTCTTAATCTATGTCCTTTTATTTTCTAGCTTCTTCACGGTTTTTCTTTTTCTCAAAATCTTTCACATTCTGTAATCCCTTGCGCCTTGCTGGCTTTGTTGCCTTCTTGGTGTAAAATGTTAAAAACATAATCCTTAATCTTGTTACTGTACGCCCAAATATAGTTGTCTAATTGGGTGTCTATAAGAAAGCTTAATATACGAAACTAGGTTAAAAGCAGACAGCGGACCTGATATGAGTTATTTAGAAGTAAGCGAATGTGCTTTGAAAGCAAGGTATCCTTTTTCATTAATAGACAATACGAATACAGTACAACACTGTCCAAATATGTATGGGAATAGAAGGATAAATTTTCTATATCCTTTCCCACTGAGAGGAAGATTATAAAGTGAGCACAAGATGGAAAGACAATATATAAATATTATGCATTATTCATACAAGAAAATCCAAAATATAACATTCTTCATGCAGGAAAGATTTCTACTGGAGAGCACATTTTATTTTGTTATCGCGAATACCCAAAGCTTGATATACGAAACCAGAGTAAAGGCAGACGGCGGATCTAATATGAGTTATTTAGGAGCAAGCGAATATGGTTGGAAAGCAAGGTATCCGTTTTCATTAATAGACTACGAATAGAGTACAACACTGTCTAAATATGTATGGAAATAGAAGGATAGATTTTCCAAATCCTTTCCCGCTGAGTGGAAGATTATAAAGAGAACACAGGATTATAAAACATTATATAAATATTACGGATTAATCTTACAAGAAAACTCCGAATTATAACATTTCAGGGCAGGAACGATTTTTACCGGAGAGCATATTTTATTTTGTTATCGGGAATGCCCAAAGCTTAAAATATGAAACTAGGATAAAGGCACACGGCGGACTTGACATGAGTTATATAGGAGCAAACAAATGTATTTGGAAAGCAAGTTTTCTCTTTTTATTAATCAACAGTACAGATACAGTACAATACTATCCAAATATATATGGCAACGGAAGGATAAATTTTCCAAATCCCTTCTCGTTGAGCCGAAAATTGAAAAGCGAGCACAAGATTGAAAGACAATATATAAATATTACGGATTATTCAGGCAAGAAAAAAATCCGAATTATGACATTCCCGAGCAGAAACGATTTATACCGGAGAGCACATTTTCTTTATTTTGTTATTACGAATACCCAGGACGATAGACGTAATACAGGTCCATTCTTTAAATGCTATGTCAATCGTTATAAATTATGTCCTTCTATTGTTCCTTAATAATGTTTTTCTTACATTCTTTCATACTCAGCAAAATATCCAGACTGTTAGTGGCCGTATTACCTTGTGTGGGGTGAAATGATAAAGAGAAACAAAGTACCTATAATAGTCCAATTCTATCAGTAATACTTGCATTGATTCCTAACCACTCATAAAGCCTTCCTGATTTCGAATATACATATATATTATATTAGTTCGATTTCTACGTTTAAGTAGTGTATATACACAGTTTAACAAAAAGTGAATATTTATAGGTTTACGCAAAAATATATTTATATTGAAATCATTAGCAAAGCATTTTTAGTATTTCAGTTGAAGTAACAGAAAACGGCCGGTTCTGGCGTCTGCAACAGGGATTGGTTAGCCACTATAATGGAATCCATATTCGCACGGGGTTAACAGAGGGTGACTATTATTATACATGAAACTTCGAAATGAAGAATAGTAATATATTGTGATGAAACGGATATTTTCATCTGTCCGAGTCTGAATGCGGCAAACAATTTATGATCGCCGAAGACGCAGGTTTACCAGTTAAAATGAAATATAATTTATCTATTGTATATAATTTCATTTTTATTGCTCGTTAAAAGTACAGGACCAAATATAATGAAAGCAAACGACAGTTCTCCCACCCAACACACATACACACACACACACACACACACACACACACACACACACACACACACACACATATATATATATATATATATATATATATATATATATATATATATATATATTTCTGCGTTTAAGTAGTGTATATACACAGTTTAACAAAAAGTCAATAGTTCGCGCAAAAATATATCAATTTTAAAATATTACGATATATATATATATATATATATATATATATATATATATATATAGAGATATTTATGTGTATATATATATATATATATATATATATATATATATATATATATATATATATATATATTTCACTATCTATCTAGCTAGCTAGCTATTTCTATATGTATATTAAGTAACGTACATACGTAATTTAACAAAATATATTCATCGTTTGTATATATATATATATATATATATATATATATATACAAACAAAACAACACACACACACATATACACATGTAAATATCTCTCTCTCTCTCTCTATATATATATATATATATATATATATATGAATAAAAAGATAAGAGGAAAACTATACTAAGTCTTGTCCGACGAGTTTCGTCTTCTGACGGACATTATCAAGGCAAATGCAATAATTCTATTTTGAAGAAAGTATCTATAAATAAATATAAAATGTTGTTAGTTACTTTAGAAGAGTGGTTTGAGTAGAAACTGATCAGATCATTTTTGTTTCTAGCCTTTCTGTAAGCGTCAAAATTGAGTTGAGTATTATTTCTATGTAATATGATGTCCAGGAACGGAAAAATTTTAGTTGGTTTATATATTTTTTATATATATATATATATATATATATATATATATATATATATATATATATATATATATATATATATATATATATATATATATATATATATATATATATATACATATATATATATACATATATATATATATATATATATATATATATATATATATATATATATATCACTCTTTCCTTCCAACATTAACTATGTAGGCCACATCGCGTTGAAACACCGGTTCCCTTACTATCACCGAAGTTAAACAACGTCGAGCCTGGTCAATAACTTCATGGGTGACCCTTTGGGAATATCAGATGCTGTAAGCTTGGATGTGGGGGTGATGGAATGGAAAATGGCACGGAATGGCTAATCGGAGAGCCGTGTTCCAATTCCATTTGGATTCGTTTTATTCACTTATTTGCAAATCCCATATGGAAATCTAAGAATCCAACTCTTCTTCCCGCCAGATGTGGGTTAATTACAGCCAGGCTGTGAACTTTTCAGCACCACTTTGTAGATATGCGTCTGGATAAAATTGTTTTAAACTCTCTCCTCAAAAACTGAAAAAACAAAAATTATTACAGCTATTCTCAACCCTGATAGGAAGCATCCCTCTCATATTCACATAGTCATTTTGTGTGTTTGTATTTATCCGTGTGAGTAAAACAGGTTGGCAATGTACTAGTGTGCACTAAAATGCCTTAATTTTAATCGGATTGGGGTCGTGTGTGACTTTGGACGTGAGCGCGTGTTTATGCCAGTTGAAGTCGGCTTTTCGAATGTACATACATCATAGATAATAGATTCGTTGCTTGGGAGACTGTATAATTGAAGCAAAACAAAATAAGACGAAAAAATATCTCTCATATAATAAGACAAAGATTTACGTACGTCAACTTCGTCTACTTAACAACGTAGTAATCTCTGAGAAAGTTTTGCTCGCATCAAGAATGAAAATTTCAAGTCGCTTCACCGATTCCAAGCCAGACAGGATACTGCAAAGACAATACTTCAATAAAGCAAAAATTACTAAAAAAATAATAATATGTGTAAAATATGTATGTATCTCTCCAAACTTAACAACGTTGAACCCACAATAAACTTCACTTTTGAAACTGAAACCAACTACACTCTTCCGTTCCTGGACATCATACTACATAAAAATAATAACCAACTCAATTTTGACGTTTACAGAAAGGCTACAAACAAAAATGATCTGATCAGTTTCTACTCAAACCACTCTTCTAAAATTAAATCTGGAATTATTATAGGTTTCGATCTAAGAGCATTAAGAATCTACAGTCCCAATAATATTTACTTAAAGAAGAAACATACATAGAAAACACATTCAAAACCTACAATACCCATATCATTTCATCCACCAACGCAAGAAGAAAGGCATACAAAATATACAACCGAAACAAAACTAATAACATAATCCGCATATATATATATATATATATATATATATATATATATATATATATATATATATATGTGTGTGTGTGTGTGTGTGTGTGTGTGTACCTGTTTCATCAGACCGACTATATTTATTTAATAAATTTAATTAATAAAATGTAGTCGGTCTGAAGAAAAGGTAACTCCCACCTCACCTCTCTCTCTCTCTATATATATATATATATATATATATATATATATATATGTGTGTGTGTGTGTGTGTGTGTATCTATGTATAACTTGAAATAAATTTCTAACTGCTTATATGATGAATTAAGCCTATCGCTTATTATATATATATATATATACACACACACACACATATATATCTATATATATATATATATATATATATATATATATATATATATATATATATATATATTAAATAAAAAAAGAAAGAAAATGGAATACGTAATCCGGTGTTCTTATTGATATTTTTTTATAAAATAGTGCTCATTGTAAATTTACAGAGCATTAATATCATAAATTAACTGATTTAAAATGTTTTTTTGCTACAGAGTAATAACCATGGTTATTACTGAGTAGCGAAAAAAAACATATTTTAAATCAGTTAATTTATATATATATATATATATATATATATATATATATATATATATATATATATATATATATATATATATATATAATAATAAGGTCAGCTGGACACTATACTAAAATCAAGTGGCTATCAGCTTCACATTCCATACAAACTCTTTCTTATCGGTTCGGTGATTATTGAAAAAGAGTTAAACAAAATGGCCGCTGACCAACGAACGAAATGGCAGCCTATTGCCGTGTCCATTGAGCCCGGACGTCTGCGTCCATTGGCGGCAAAATATCGAACGAGCTGGCGCAATTGAGCGTAACTTGCTTCGTGTTTCTCGGGCCGCAGCCTCCGACAGCAAAGTTTAGATCAATTTCCACGCTCCAACGACGAGGCGCTTTTTAAGCCAAGGCCCGTTTGGCAGGTCCGGATGTATTAAAAGGTTTCGTACATAGAGTGTATAAGATTGCAATATCCGACCGTTGGGACAATATTTGAAAAACATCAAGCCATAACCCGCTTTCTTCATTTCTTGATTGCTTCCTTTTGCTTTAGATGCTTTGCGGTCGGGGCCCCATTATGGTCTTAATAAATTTCTTTCTTTTTTTTATTATTTTCTCCACTTTTCTTTTCGTTTTTCTTTCATTCTTTGCTTTTCTTTTTCTTCTGCCCGTGTCTTTATTTCTTACCTGATCTCATTTTATTTACTTTTTCTTGTTGCTGTTAATTTTCTATTTTTTTTCTTTTCATATCTTCTTTCTTTTTTTTAAATTTTTCTTCTTTTTCTTCTTCGTAACATAATAAACTTTGCCAAGTCTGACACAAACCATAAGCTTACAGTAAATATCTATGTGTTTCTCTGGGTTCACCAATGTATGTTCTATCCAGGGGATTATCACAGGGATTACTGAACACAAGGCGGAGAGATGGTATTTATCAATCCACCCACGGGGATCGAATGTGGCACAAGGCCTTTTTAACGTGGGTATCTCTGAGCCCGTAGGCCCAGCCAAAAATAAATAACCATCCAAACCCGCCGAGGCGGGCCAGTTCCGTCAATCTCCCCCAACGAAACCCTACCCTTCGGCGGAGCTTCGTCCGGGTTCCTCTCTGCAAGCAAAGAGTTCGACAGACACCCGACCCGGCAGCTCACAAAGCGCAGATACTACACTTTGATCCTAGCCACCGGGCCGAGCGGGTATTCTTTCTTTTTTTTTTTAGGCGGAGAGATTAAAGCAGCGAGTAACCTTACTAACGTGTTTGTGCAAATGAATTTGAGTTGGGAGCACTTCGCAAGTCGTGTCTTTTGCAGAATAGAAAAAAATACATAGATTACTAAGATCTATCAAGAACAGGTAGGTGTGGGGAGCCATGATCACATATTGAACAAGAAATATTATCACTGAAAGGGGGGATGAAATGGAACTAATGCTTTTAATTTAATTGCAAAATTAAATTAGGGGTTTTTAGCTTCTATTTTTGAAACATGGTTGGAACTGTGTAGCGAAAATAACCATATTTTAAATCAATTAATTTATAATATTAATGCTCTGTAAATTTACATTGAGCACTATTTTGTAAAAATAAAATATCTATAAGAACACTGGATTTTATATCTTACTGTTCTTTTTTATATATATATATATATATATATATATATATATATATATATATATATATATATATATATATAAATATATATATATATATATATATGGCAAGATTATAATTAATATAGATGTATCAATCAAAGCAACAAAATAATAGATTTATCACAGCTACTTTCTTACGCTCTCGCTAAAGTATCGTACTTTATATACTGTACACTTGTGAACTAATACGACTCGTTTCGCTGAGCACGCAAATTTTGAAATACATCGCTGATGATTTGGAAGTTTTATTTACTGCAGATTTTTTTTTCTTATTTTGCCTGCGGATTTTGACCGTTGCATCCGAAGTCCGTTGATGAGAGGTTTTTCTGTATTTAGCTTTCAAAAATAGGATCATATTTTTTTCAAGAGCCTAAAGAAAATACCTAGTTGTTTAGTGCTTGCTAGAGCGTATGAGCATGTCAAGTTATATTTAGATTCAGGAAAAGAGAAAACGAAATAGAAGACACATTTCTTATATCTGTTTTCGTATTTTCCTTCTTTTTTTAGTTTTTATTCTCTTCGTTCTTTTTTACTTTCTTTCGACTTTTTTTTCTTTTTTTGCCTTTTTCTCTATCTTTCTGTAATTTTAAAACGCATTCTTTTTTTACCTTTTCCTTCAAATTTTCTCTTCATTTTCATCTTATTCTACGCTTTCTTTCTTTCCTTCTTTCTTCCTTTCCTTCTTCCCTTCTTTCTTTCTTTCTTTCTTTCTTTCTTTCCTTCTTTCTTCCTTTCCTTCTTTCTTCCTTTCTTTCTTCCTTTCCTTCTTTCTTCCTTTCCTTCTTTCTTTCTTTCTTTCTTTCTTCCTTTCCTTCTTTCTTCCTTTCCTTCGTTCCTTCTTTCTTCCTTTCTCTCTTTTTTCTTCCTTTCCTTCTTTCCTTCTTTCTTCTTTTCCTTCTTTCTTCCTTTCCTTCTTCCCTTCTTTCTTTCTTTCTTTCTTTCCTTCTTTCTTCCTTTCTTTCTTTCTTCCTTTTCTTCTTCCCTTCTTTCTTTCTTTCTTTCTTTCTTTCTTTCATTTTTCCTTTCCTTCTTTCTTCCTTTCCTTCTTTCTTCCTTTCCTTCTTCCCTTCTTTCTTTCTTTCTTTCTTTCTTTCTTTCTTTCTTTCTTTCTTCCTTTCCTTCTTTCTTCCTTTCTTTCTTTCTTTCTTTCTTTCTTTCTTCCTATTTTTCTTTTTGTTTCTCATCTTCGCTCCGTTCATCATTCATCTTCTGTTTCAACTTCTCTCCTTCTTTTCCTTTCTTATTTATATCTCCAAATATTTTCAAATATATAATCTCACGTTTTCCTTCTTTTTTTTTTTTAACTGATTCTTTTAAATCCATTTGCTTTCACGTATTCCCTCCCCGTCCTTTCTTCTTTTACATTCTTTTTCCTCTTCATTTTCGTTTTCTCTTTCTCTGTAATTTGTTTTGTTTCTTTTATTTTATTTTCTTTCTTCTTTCTCTTAAATCTATTTTCTTCTACTTCTTTCTTTCTTTCTGTTTTTACAAAAATATTTCCTTTCTTTTCCTTCATTTTCTCTTTATTTTAAATCCTTTCTCTTCCACGTCTTTTCTTTTTCTTTCTTTTAACGACATTTTCGTTTATTTATTTATTTCTCTTCCCTTTTTTTAAGGAGTCTGATTCTCTTCTTTCATTCTTTTTTTTCCTTTAAATCCTTTTTCTTTCTAGTCTTTTTTTTTCTTTATAAATCCATTTTCTTCGTCTTCATTCCTCTTTTATAATTTCCTTTTTTCTTTTTGCCCTATTCTCTTGGTCTTTGTCGTTTTTTTTTCCTTCTAATTCTCTTCAATCCATATTCTTTCAGTTTTTCCTTCTCTTCCCACTTTTGTAAATTCCTTTTTCTTCCTCTTCTTTCCTTTTCTCTTTCTATTAAACTCATTTTTCTATCCATTTCTTTTTCCATTAAATTCAATTTTCCTTTTCTTACCTTTTCATATTTTTATCTATATATGCTGGACTCTCCCGATATATTCGACGTATGAGGGTCAAGCAGCTCATTTCCTAGGCACCAACAACCAGATACCTGTTTTTTATTATTATAGCGGTAAAGGCTTTGTGCAGAACCAACCACACTTTTTGAAAGGGCCGAATACAGTGACCCAGTGCCCTACGTGCCACAAGGTCCCCAAACGACCCTCCGCAAGTTTTGAATTCAGAGTCGTCCTTCTCCTAGACCAGTTGCCATCCAAGGCTATAGAACCCAGTCTCTCCTGGTGTTTACCCATAATTGGGGTGGGTAGAAGGAGAGAATTCATACTTTTCCCAAGGGTAGTATCACGTAAGTGAATGCAATGGATCCGACTGGAATTCATCTATCTATCTATCTATCTATCTATCTATCTATCTATCTATCTATCTATCTCTATATATATATATGTCATGAAAGAGTTATTTCATGTGTGTTGTTTGTTTGGCTGGTTGGTTGGTTGATTTTGTTTAGCGGCATATCAACACCTTTATGGGTTATTTAATGCCGAAATCTAAATATTTTGTACTGAATTTTATGTTTTCAACAACAGATATTTTGTACATAGCATTATACTCTCAGAGTAAAGGTATATTTGTAGATAAGAAAAATATCAGTCAGATACAACGCTTAAGCGATCATGTATCTTTCGATACATGACTGACGAGGCAGATTTTTATTTTATTCGGTTTTATTTTCCTTTCCTTTCTTCTTAATTCCTTTCTTCTTTTTCCTTTCTTCTTTATTTTTTGTTTATTTATTTCGCCGTCCATCCTTTTTCTATTACTTTATTCGCTTCTTGCTTCCTACTTTTCATCTTTCTTTCTTTCTTCCTTTCTTTCTTTTTTTCTTTCTTTCTTTCTTTCTTTCTTTCTCTCTTCTTTCTTTCTCCGTCGATGCCTTTTGTCATACTTTATTCGCTTCTTTCTTTCTTTCTTCTTTCTTTTTTTCTTTCTTTCTTTCTTTTTCCGTCGATGCCTTTTGTCATACATTATTCGCTTCTTTCTTTCATTCTTTTTTTCTTTCTTTCTTTCTTTCTTTCTTTCTTTCTTTTTCCGTCGATGCCTTTTGTCATACTTTATTATTTCTTTTTTATCTTTTTCTTTTTTTTCTTTCTTTCTTTCTTTCTCCGTCGATGCCTTTTGTCATACTTTATTCGCTTCTTTCTTTCTTTCTTTCTTTCTTTCTTTCTTTCTTTCTTTCTTTCTCCGTCGATGCCTTTTGTCATACTTTATTCGCTTCTTTCTTTCTTTCTTTCTTTCTTTCTTTCTTTCTTTCTTTCTCCGTCGATGCCTTTTGTCATACTTTATTCGCTTCTTTCTTTCTTTCTTTCTTTCTTTCTTTTTTTCTTTCTTTCTTTCTTTCTTTCCGTCAATGCCTTTGTCCTTCTTTTATTCGCTTCTTTCTTTCTTTCTTTCTTTTTTCTTTCTTTTCTTTCTCCGTCGATGACTTTTGTCATACTTTATTATTCTTCTTTTTCTTTCTTTCTTTTCTTTCTTTCTTTTTTTTCTTTCTTTCTTTCTCCGTCGATGCCTTTTGTCATACTTTTATTCCTTCTTTTTTTCTTTCTTTCTTTCTTTCTTTCTTTCTTTCTTTCTCCGTCGATGCCTTTTGTCATACTTTATTCGCCTTTTCTTTCTTTTTTCTTTTTTCTTTCTTTCTTTCTTTCTTTCTTTCTTTCTTTCTTTCTTATTATCCCTCGTTTCCTGTTCAGGATTGGGCTTCCGGTTCCTTCTAGAGTCTATTTCAACTCTATACTTCTGACGTCTCCGACTGACCTCTGAAATTTATTTCACCAATTTTTTTTTTATTTTTTATTTTATTTTTCTCTCCCAATAGGAGAAGATAGGTTCGCCTATCGCTCGCTTCACACCCCTCCGCGGTATATTGAACAGGAGAAGAGGTTTATCCCTTATTTCCCGTTCAGGACTGGGTTACGTCTACTTCAGCTCTATACTTCTAACGTCTCCGACTAACATGTTATTCCCTAATTAAACTTTATCTCTTCAAATCTAGGGTTAAACATTATATTTCTTGTATAACAACAATGTGCTTCAATTTTTCCCTTTCTTACGCTCATACGATATCACATAGTAACCCTCTACCTTGAGTGGCTCTTGGGTCTTGTACTGAGTGAACATTATTAAAAATAAAGATTTGTATTCATTAGTCATTGAGGAAGGCGTGACAGTTGTCAGAGTAGAAAATATTGATTTTGTTATCATCTACGCTGCCTTAGATCTTGTCTTCATCTGCGACGAGATTGTCTTGTATTCACTATCATAGGAACCGATATTGTATAAGAGTTTTTAATCACTTCTGTTTTTTTTAACGAAATTTTCTTGTTTGTTAATACTTAGTTTAGATTTCATAAGGCATTATTCCAGTTCGCATTCGGATTTCGGGGTCATATATTCGATCCCCCGTGAAAACATTTCCTGGATATTTAAATAACTTTTAAAGAATTTGATATCCTGGCTAAGAATTATTTTATTCGCACCGAATTGACCTATTCTCTACGTTTTATGTTTTGCTGCTAAGGAAGTCTTTCCGAGGTTTCGTTAAATGAAAATTAGGAGCTGATAAGCTAATTGAGTCAGGAGGATGTGGTAAAAATATCCTTACCATGTGATTTTTATTTTTATTTATTTATTTATTTATTTATTGCTTGTTTCATGAATTTACGAAGCTTTCCATTTTGATTCACACAAATTCAAAATACTTGTGACGTCACTGGATAAACGTCTATTAAAAATGCTTTCGTCTGGGTCAAATGGTGGGTTGTTCGGGAATTAATGTCGCATCACTGCAGATGGCATGAAATGAAGCTGGTGGAACTCTCGCATTTAAAATTTGACAAATAACCCCCTGACACCCCCCCCCGACAACCCCCTGACAACCCCCCGACAACCCCCCAAAAAAACGTTATTCTTTTGCTCTTTGGGAAAATAATCTGGGTTTGAGGGACGTACAACTTTTCTAATAATGCTAAATTGATCTTTATTCCACTTTACAAACATTTCCAACTCTGTCACTGATTTGAATAAATGAACATTATAAGTAGCATGCAAACGTATCTACCGCTTTTTTTTTTAAATTTGAAACTAGTATATGAAAAATAGTGACTGAAAACTAGTGTCAGAAAACTAATGTAATGTCTATTGAAAGTTAGTCTTTTACAGAAAACACATCCCAGAAATCTATTTAACCTTTTTATTATTCCGTTAGCATGAGTGATTTTACCGAATATCTACGTTGACTGGAGAATATCATGGAGTTCCCAGGGAGGATCGATCTCATTATTCAGTAACAGTGCTTAATAACACGAGCATCGCTAACAACAATTTCATGCCAATGATTATATTATGAAATTGCATTGGAAAACATTTCACTATGAAAATGCAACGTAAATGATTTTAATATGGAATTTCATAGGGAATGAATTTACTATGAAAATTCATTTAAAATGATTTTACTATGAAAATGCATTGCCAATGATTTTACTATGAAAATGCATTGCTAATGATTTTACTATGAAAATTCGTTGCAATGATTTTACTATGAAAATTCGTTGCCAATGATTTTACTATGAAAATGCATTGCAAATGATTTTACTATGAAAATTCATGGAAAATGATTTTACTATAAAAATGCATTGCCAATAAATTTTCTATGAAAGTGCATTGCCAATAATTTTACTATGAAAATGCATTGTAAATGATTTTACTATAAAAATGCATTGCCAATAATTTTACTATGAAAATGCATTGTAAATGATTTTACTATGAAAATGCATTTCCAATGATTTTACTATGAAAATGCATTGCCAATGAATTTAGATGAAAATTCATTGCCAATGATTTTACTATGAAAATGCATTGCAAATGATTTTACTATGAAAATGCATTGCAAATGATTTTACTATGAAAATGCATTTCCAATGATTGTACTATGAAAATGCATTGCAAATGATTGTGCTATTAAAATGCAATGCAAATTATTTTAACGTATTAAAATCATTTGCAATGCATTGCTAAAGATTTTGCAATAAAAATACATTACAAATGATTTTACTATGAAAATGCATTGTAAATGATATTACTATAAAAATGCATTGAAATGGATTTTACTATTACAATGCATTACAAATAAGCTTACTATGAAAATGTATTGCAAATGATTTAATATGAAAATGTATTGCAAATGATTTAATATGAAAATGCATTGCCAATGATTTCACTGTTCAATGTATCGGAGGTGATTATACAATGAAAATGTTTTTGCAATAATTTTAGTTTAGGTTTCTTTGATTTTATCATAAGTCAAGACTTGAAGGTTATTTAAGGTAGAATTTTGTTTTCTGTACCCACTGAGGATCGAACTCCCTATTCAGTAATCATGTTTATCCCAACTAAGCTCGTTAAACATTACCACCAGCCAACATCATTACTTTTAATTCAAAAGAAATCTTAACCCTTGTAACAATTTAGATTGTTCCTACAGTTGTCCTTATCTTTATTGTCACGTCCACAACGTTCCTGCCGTTGTAAGCTCCGGCCTTCTCCAGGTGATATATTTAGGAATTTCGAACCGAATCTTTTATTTCGTCCACTGGGGTAGATTGTTCTAGAGCCATGTGTTATGCCTTTTTTGAATATCTCGGTTTCAGTTACTTCCCTTTAGTAACTCAACTCTCCAAGGTTTTTGTTTACCGTTGCTGAACACACAACTCTACGTAAACTATATCAATGTACTTATGCAACGTGATATCTTAAATAATAATAATAATAATAATAATAATAATAATAAAACAATACAAGAAAATATGCAAATTCATAATCTGGATTGATAATCGATAATAATATATGAAAATATTCTGAAAAATAAAAATAAATAATTGAATGTTATTTTTTTACTGTTCGGAAATGAAGTAAGACCATTTTTTTACTGCCGTAGAAGTATTAATTTTCTAAGAATTATCATTAATTTACTCTGAATTATTATTAAATTTACTATGAATTATCAATAATTTACTATGAACTATCAATAATTTACTATGAATTATTATTAAATTAACTATGAATTATCATTAATTTACTATGAATTATCATTAATTTACTATGAATTATCATTAATTTACTATGAATTATCATTAAATAAACTATGAATTATCATTAAATAAACTGTGAATTATCATTAAATAAACTATGAATTATCATTAATTTACTATGAATTATCATTAATTTACTATGAATTATTATTAATTAACTAAGATTTATCATTAATTTACTATGAATTATCATTTAAACTATGAATTATCATTAATTTACTAAAAATTATCATTAATTTACTATGAATTATTATTAAATTAACTATGAATTATCATTAATTTACTATGAATTATTAATACTTTACTATGAATTATTATTAAATTGACTATGAATTATCATTAATTTACTATGAATTATCAATAATTTATTATGAATTATTATTTAATTGACTATGAATTATCATTAATTTACTATGAATTATCATTAATTTACTATGAATTATCATTAAATAAACTATGAATTATCATTAAATAAATTATGAATTATCATTAATTTACCACGAATTTATCTATAGAAATAGCCCACTTTTTGCGCATTTTATTTTAGGATAATCAATAACAAAGTGGAAAAATATTTTTCGTGTCATGCGTTTCGTTCATTATGTCATCATCGGACTAAAGTAATGTTTACGTTGATGTGGCTACACATCCGCATGAAGGAGAGCGGGGATTGGAAATTTTAAACGTTTAAATTAATTTTTGTTATATTTATAATATGTGTTTGTGCATATAGTATAAAGGATTTCATAGATTTTAGAAATCTTTTAATTGCTTGATCGGCCACAGTAAATTTATACCCAGATTTGTACGTTTCGCCTCTCTTAGCAGATCTTCTATTATTACCATGTGGGATAATTAATAATAAAAATGACAGAAACACAAACAAAAAGAAAAATAATCTAAATGAAATAGGCTACACAATATACCCAAACATATTTAAAAAAATAAATAAATAAATTTATACGTTTAAATTTTCAGCCACTCGTCTCCATCTTGTGCATGTGTAGTCACGTGAACGTAAATATTAATTTACACCAATGAAGTTCTAAAAGATGCAAACATTTTTCCACTTTGTCATATATTTTCCTAAAATTGCTCTGATATCTAAAACTTTTTTTTTTTTTACATTTGTTTTCTGGAGTGCTTAATCCATCACTCAGTCAGTTATGTGTCACGCGTGATACAGGCTTAGGCAGATTTTTTTTTCTCGCAGTGCGTTGCTATTTATTTTGCGGTAGACCAGTTGCCATCTAAAGCTATAGGACCCAATCTGTCCTCCTATTTACCAATAGCTGGGAGAGAAGAAGAGGATTCATACCTTTCCGAAGGGTATTAGCATATAATGGATTCGACTGGAATTCGAACTCGGCTCTCCGATTCCTGAATCCTTGTCTCCCGTTAATCTATAGTAATATGAAAAGAAAATTAAATAAATGTTTTTTTCTCGTCGCAGTATTTTTTTTTTTATATTTTTTGTTCGTTTCGGGATAAAGAAATTGTTTGATTTCTTTTCTATCTAAAAATGATTATTTTTCCGACATATATATTTAAATTTTAATGGCTTCGTCTCAAATGTTACGCTATTTTACGTACAATACATATTTTCACACTTCGGTAAATAATTTATTTTCCAACAGGGTGTACAAAATACGCATGCGCGCTCACACACAAAGACGCTGTATAGAATCTGCTTGCGTATAAATGTGTCCATATGCATAAAAAATATATATAAATAATATTAAAAAGTACATAAAGAAATAAATATATTATAAATAATAAAAATAAATAAACATTTCGAAATCTTTTTGTGCAGCCTCGATTCCAACGTTACACGTGATGTTAGCGGAAACGAGTTCAAACTTCCAGCTTTCCAAAGAATACCATGATGTAGACAGAGTAATTCTAAATTAAATGCCACACAGGCACAACATTGTTTTTTTAATTTTTATTTATTTATTTATTTCGTAAATGACAACGCTGGGCGAAACTACTTGAACGAAACAACAACAAAATATGAACTTTGGACAGTATATCCGCCATTTTAACTATTAAACAGATAGATATTTTCGGTTTAATTCAATGAAACTTGTGAGGAATCATATATAATCATAGATAGGTAGAAAAGAATCAAAGCACTACCACAAAATTCAACATAATTTACATAAATCAGTCCAAGTTAGTTTATCTGCTAGGGATTTTATTAAATAAGTCAAAAGTACATTAGCTCATCTCACCTATTCTCCCGTGTTTGTAAATCATGGAGAATTGTAGTTTAAAAATAGTAAAATCGACTTTGCTAACTGAAACGTTCCTCTGTGGCTCAATCGGTAAAAGTACGTCAGGCTATATGACGGTTCCGTATAGGATACAGGTTCGATTCCTGTCGGGGGACACATATTTCGTATGAAATGTCTCGGACATTCAGGCCGGTAAATGTCGTTAATATTGTTTATTACAAACAAGGCATTTACTTAAATTTTGTATCTATAAAAAGAACGTATAAACATAAAAATGTCTCTCTCTCTCTCTCTCTATCTATATATATGTAAAAGAACAATGAGACTTATAATTCAGAGTTCATAGCATTTACTTTTATTTAAAAAAAACAGTGTTCGATACAACACTAAAGTATAATATAATTGTTTTTTTTTAAATATGTTATCCTCGCAACATCGAAATTGCCATGTTTCAAAACTGTAACTTCAATTTAAATTCAATCATAAAAATTAAACTTAAAATACAAAGTTCCGTTCCATTATCAAGCGATGCTAAGAATAACTTTTCAGAAATTGATATACTTAATTTATAAGTCCAGACAAATTGATAGTTTGAGATGTTGGGGTTAAAGAAAATTGGATCTTTTTTTTGGTGGTGGTGGGGGTGTTAAGACAACTTATTTTGAAAACTCATGCATCTAATGTATTTTAGCCATCAAGTCGATCAAGTCTAAGTGGGGGATCCGTCTATTGACAGAAACTACCTTTTTTCAAGTAGAAATTTGTGGTAGTGTCTATGTTCCAACACATCGTCTGGGTTTCAGTAGCAATAAATTTGGCCTTTTTATTTTTTATTTAATTTTTATTTTCAAATTTCAACTTCGATTTTTTCAAAAGTGGCGTTCAAATATTATTTAGTCACATTATTAATATATATATTTTTATTTGTACCGACTTAAGATATTATATTTAATTTATTTAATAATTGAGTACGTATATGGTAATGTTAAAATTAATATATCAGAATCTAATTATGTATTCACAAAATATTTTATTTATGAACAAATATAAATATGTGAGTTTCATTTTTTTAAAAAAAATAGCTATTACTTAAAGAAAAAATTGTGAATGTCTACAAACCTCGCTATTTCATTTCTTTGATTTAATAAATTTGTATGTATATATTTAAGTATGTATATATATATGTATGGGGAAAACATTTGCTTTAGCTACACTAATAATTGCTATAAGGAGTATTTCAGTTTTGGATGGGGGTCTGTTTAAAAAGGTTTTTTAAATAAATTCATAATCTAGTGAAATGCTCTGTTTGTAGCCTATAATATATTAGATATGTTTGAGTCACTGAAATAAACTTATGAGATTAATAATTATGTTTTATTTTATGGATGATGACTTTCTAAGCGTACCTTAGATGTGGCACAAGGCTGAAAGTGTGGGGTACCCAGTGAGGATCGAACTCACTATTCAGTTGTAGTTGATCTAGCGAGGCAAGCATACTATTACACCAATTCGAAGCGCCCTTTTATTTATATATGTATGGTGATTTTCCAAACGTATCTTAGATGTGGCACAAGGTCAGAAGTTTGGGGTACCTAGTGAGGATCGAACTCTTTAGTCAGTCGTAATTGTTCTAGCAAGACAAGCTTGTTGATCATTACACCACGTCGTGCCCTTTCATTTATGTTTGTGTATATTAAAGTGAGTTAGGAAGCATACAGATTTTTCTGCGCGTGGGTATGTGTGTGTGTGTGTGTGTGTGCGCGCGTATATGTGGGTTATTTGCGTGTGTGCTTGTGTGTGTGTAAATTCTGTGTGCGAATAAGCAGGTCCAGTTTGTCTATTATAACTTGCCATTTTTATTTTTGTATTCAACTTTTTATTTTTCCTGCAGATGCCAAGAGTCGAGAGCAAAATTGAAGTCGACAGTGTCGCCACCTGTCGGCCGCTAAGAGTTATTCCGCTTTGCCAATCGGCGAGGTCTCACTGACAGCTGTCACCAGGTTTCCTCGCCAATCTAATGGTGGTGGTCCACATTATATACTGTAGGAAAACGGCGTTTAATTGATGCTATGTCTGACATTGAGAAATGGTATAGTTGAGGATACTAGCTTAGTTTTTTTTTTTTAATAAACTTCACTCAAGACAAGGCTCGAGAGAAACTCAAGGTAGATGCTTGGTTGGTTGACTTTGTTTAGCAGCATATCAACACATCTGTGGGTTATTTAATGCCGAAATCTAAATAATTTGAACAAAATTTTATTGCTTCAATTAAATATATTTTGAAAGCTATTGCATGCCGACATCTACAAGTAAAATGTATTGTTAGTCATTTTACTATAATAAGTACTGGTGTTAATTCTACTATAAAATGTATTGTTGTTAATACTACTGTTATGGATTATCAAGAGTGGTCACCCCTTGTTTTGTTACACTCCTCTTTAAGAGAGCTATTTCTTCTTACTGGGACTATAAAAGGACATTATACGCAAACCTTGTATTCTCAGTTGAATAAATATTTCTTAAAACCCTACACCTGTGTACTTTTGTCATTACGACTACTACATATAAAATTTATTGTAGGTTATACTACTATAAAATGTATTGCTGGTAATTTTGCTTTAAATAAGTACTGTTAGTCATTTTACCATTAATATGTATTGTTGGTAATTTTACTATATATAGGTATTCCTGGTAATTTTACAATAAATAGTTATTGTTGGTAATTTTATCATAAATACGTATTGTTGGTAATATTTTTATATAAAATATATTGTTGGTAGTTTTACTATAAAAACGTATTTTTATACTTTCATAGTCTTTTGTTTTTGTTTTGAGGATTCACTTTTTGTCCCAAAGCTGGGACCCTAAAAGGTGCTACTATCCCAGGTCAGGGTGGACCTGGGAACAAAAGCAATAAAGTGTTGGTTCCACGTTCCTCAAAATCTGTTGAATGTAGTTTTTGGTCACAAATTTGCTGCCGAATGTAGTTTATTGTCGCAAGTGAGAGCCTCCCAATGTAAAGGATTGCTGAGTGGAGTAGCAATAGGTTAAGAAAGGTCAATAAGTGAAGTTCTTGAGGACCATTCAGGAAAGATAACGACTAACTCTAGGCTTGAAGAGGTCAAGATTTAATTGGGGAATAACATTTCAGATTTCAGTCGGAGACGTTAGAAATATAGAGCGGAAGTAGACTCTAGAAGGAACCGGAAACCCAATCCTAGACAGAAAACAAGGAATAAACCTCTACTCCTGTTGAAAAGACTGCCGAGGATTATGAAATTAAATAAACGATCCGAGCTCATCTCAAAATGCAAACATGAAAACAAATTTTTACTACGTTACTTAAAAATCGAAAACTGAAAATAAATAAATAAATAAAATGACAATAAAATAAGTAAAATGAATTAACCCAAGCAAATTACTAAATCCCACACATTAGAATAGACGAAATAGAATAAATAGATAAAAAATAAAAAACAAAATCAATGAACCCAAATAAATAAATAAATAATAAACAAATTAACAAACCATTATGACCAAAATATTAGACTATAAAAATCAAACCAAAAATCGGACAAAAAACATGTCTATATCTGTTATATAACGATAAAAAAATACTACGTTACTTAAAAATCGAAACCGAAATGAGTAAATAAAACTATACAGTATAATAAATAAATAAATAAACAAGTAAAATAAATTAATCTAGATTAATCCAAACAAATAAATAAAGAAACTAACAAACCGAACCCGATAAATTAATCGTTAGAAAAAACAAATATAGATAATCTATCTAAATAAATAAATGATGTAATAAACAAATTAAAAACTGCTCCCGCCAAAATAATAGAATAAACTACAGCAATCAATCCCAAAATTGAATAAATAGCTTTAATTATCTTCCCAAGCCTAAACAATACTATTAAATAAGCGATACAAACAAAATTTTACTACGCTAATAAAACACCGACTAAAATAAAAATAAATATATAAGATAAGAAATAAAAATAAAAATAAATAAAAACAAGCAAAATAATCTAACCCAAACAAATAAATAAACGACTTCTGGCAAAACAACCGCTAAAATAGACTACCCACAATGCACCACTGACCCATATATAAATAGCCGAGAATAAAAACAGTACTCATGGCCTGACGGTTGCGTCTAGCATGAAACAGCCTGTCGCCTCTAAGTGTTGACTTCAATGTTCACTTTTATATTTACACGCGCTCTATCTGATATTGAGCACTTTAGCCCATAAATATAGCACACCTTAAGAGTATATTTCTTCATATATATATATATATATATATGTATGAAGAAATATATATATATATATATATATATATATATATATATATATATATATATATATATATATATATATATATATATATATATCCAAATCTAAAACAGCGAAAAGAATAAAATTCAAACGTTCATAACATTAATTTAAAAAAAGGGTCCAATACAAGTGTACAGCAATAAATATTTATTATAAACTGTTACATTAGAAAATGTAAGTTTCTAGGACAAAATTGCATATTTTGTTTCGACGTTCAACACGTCTCCTCAGTGATGATAATAAACGATTTTATTTAGAATTACAATTTATGAAACATCACTTCTTTTTATATTTTTTAAAAATTTTCCATGAAAGGCAAAAGAATTTTTTTTAAATAAAAAAGAAAATAACGAAGAGGAAAGAAAAGAAAAGGCATGAGAAAGGAGCAGAAATCAACCCTACTACCAATGAGTGTACTAATGTAACTATATATATATATATATATATATATATATATATATATCAAAGTATTAATCTGAAACTTTTAAAACCATTTATTTTATTTTCAACATCATCACTTGAGAAGACACAGAGTGTGTTAAAACAAAATGGCTATTTTTGTAGTGATTTTATAACATACTTATGTTATAAATTTTTTTATAAAAATAATTATATATATATATATATATATATGATGCAATGAGAACGTAATATATAAATTCCAACGTTCACAGCATTAATCCAAAAGAGGGCTCGATACCCATACTAGAGCGATAATTATTCATTTATTATAATTTTATGATATAGACAAAATCTATTTTACTCACTACAAAGAAGCAAATTCGTTTCAGTGCATTTCAACTGCACTTCGACGGGTGAGAATCGAAAATGGCCATTTTTGATTCTCGCCCGTCGAAGTGGAATTATATATTACGTTCTCATCGCATCATATATATATATATATATATATATATATATATATATATATATATATATATATATATATATAATTTGTAGATTAATATCTGTATAATATTCAATAGCGGCTCTCCTTCCTTCGGATTTTCCTTCGGTGTGAGTTATTTTCTTTTTTTTTATGACTGTAGCATTTATAAAAGCATAATTGTGGTTGAATTAATTTCTATATGACTTTGTATCAATAAATTCATTTCGTTTTTTTTTTACCTTGAAAAAATCCGCATTGGACGAAACGCGTCGGCTAAAACTACAGTTTTCATATTGTCTGTTTCTTTTATACGCACACACACATATATATATATATATATATATATATATATATATATATATATATATATATATATATATTAATTTTTTATAAAGAAAATAAATGGAAAATAAATGAAAAACCATTTATTTTCTTTTCAACATCATCACTTGATAAGACACAGAGTGTGTTGAAACAAAATGGCTATTTTTGTAGTGATTTTATAACATACTTATGTTATAATTTTTTATAAAATTTTTTATGCTCTACTTTGTATTGAGCACTCTTTTAAGAATAGTAATTGTTGGTTATTGGAATTCATTCCGTGTTATATACTTTGATATATATATATATATATATATATATATATATATATATATATATATATATATATACGATTAAATCTTATTTAAACACGCACGGAGAGCTACCAATCTCCATCCGCAACATACTCGTAGTCAATGCAAATATAATAGCATCATTCACAGGTAAAAAAAGGCTAAAAATAAGCATTATTAATAAAAAAAAAAGAAATCGTCAATATTCAAAACCCTCAACTATGAACACGGCCACAATCTGCTGACCGTGTTTGGAAAATACAACATTCCTGAAACTCTAGATATAGGTATTAAAAAATAGAATTACATAAAAAATCCATATATTGCGTTAAAAGTAAAAAAAAAAAAATCATCCTTGATAATGGCTAAAAGAATAGCCGAAAGCGCTCGGACATACAGAAGATTTGAACAATTTCTACGTAATTTATGTCCAGAAAAGGAAAAAAATTATAAGGATGCTAGTCCTGCAATCGTCAGCTACTAGGCATGAAACACCGCGTCGTACTGTCGGCATGGTGTATTATATATTTTTATTAATATATATATATATATATATATATATATGGGGTGGGGGGAAGTGTGAGTTTGTAAACAGTGACTATTATGGCTAATAATGGAAGACTCTTCGGTAAAGAGAATCGAGTACTCTCAGTCACTGTGTGTTTATCTAAAAATAAATACGCTTAAATTCACCTTCATCCTTGCCGGGCGCCAAAGACTTAGTTGTAGAATTTCCGAATTCAGTCGGGGTTCGATCCTTCCTAGAGGCAACCGGTCGTCTATCCACACTGATGAGCGGTGATACAGCGAAACATACTGTCTGTGGATCGCAATATATATATATATATATATATATATATATATATATATATATATATATATATATATATATGAAAATGTCTCCGATTTAACCAGTAGAAGACAATATATATTTATGAATAAAAATGACAATAGGAAAACTAGTAATTGCTGACGCGTTTCGTCCAATGTGGACGTTATCAATTAAATTCATTTCGTATAAAGCCCACATTGGACGAAACACGTCAGCAATTACTAGTTTTCCTATTTTCCTATATATATATATATATATATATATATATATATATATATATATATATATATATATATATATATATATATTGATGCATTATTCATTTCTCACAAGCTTTAATTCCATCAATGTGTCACAATTCGTTCAGTATATCAAGCCTCTTATAAGCGACCGTTTAATCCGTTGATATTTGATATTTTCATTGGATGCTTTTTTATTTTTATTTGTTAATTGTCACGTCTTCTAATGATTTAGCGGGCTTGCCATGCGCCTTGTGTGTTACGTGATCCATCCGTCGTTACGATTGCTGCCGAACAAATTATATATATATATATATACCTCCAAGGAATTACTAAAAAATCAACATACCACGATGAAATTGTGCCCCAAATGTAATGAAAACGCAATTTTATCGTCAAAATATTTATGCTATTATTAAGAAGGAATATTAAAGTATTTTTTGAATATTGAATTAAATTTTATCCCCTTTTAAGAACATTTTTGGGCTACTGGTGTTTGTATACATCGCGTATATAATACGTTAAAAATTATCTTTTTCTGCCGTGTGTCGTTCGCTTAGGGATAGAATCTCTGATGCCAAATCAATCGGGTTTCAATCCCGATTTGAAGCAACTAATTGTCTAGCCACACTGATGAGCTGTGATACAGCGAAACAGACTTGTATGTGGATGACTATATATATATATATATATATATATATATATATATATACACTTTTAGATTTAGATATAGATTTTACTAAAATTGTTACTGCTTTAAGTATTACGTTAGGCCAAAAAGTGTATTACGAGTTTTTCCTATTTTATGAGTCACATAAGACAAAAATGGATTATTGCTGCTTTAAGAGTTACACTGGACCAAATTGGATTATTACTCCTTTAAGTGTTAGATTAAGAATAAATGAAATATTGCTGCTTTAAATG